>JBAWJY010000063.1:0-212618 GCA_037356115.1 Neofusicoccum sp. Z2 | reverse complement strand
GAGGGGGGAGGCAGGGAAAGCGCACCATCGAAACCGGACCCAGCGTCCCCAACGGCCCCGAATAAAACCGCCTATCCCCCTCATGCGCCCACGTCTCATCCGTGTAGTAGAGGAACGTCTTCCGGTAATTCGCCAGCACCTCGCCCGCCGGCGACACGGTGACGGCCGAATTGAAGCGCCGCCCGTCGGCGCTGGCCTCCGGGTAGCCCACCGTCACGTGGCAGCGCAGCCGCTGCGCGACGTCGGCGGCCCAGTGGGTCGAGGTGCCCGCCGCGGTGGGCTCGAGGAACGGCGAGATGGCGTCGAGCGAGGGGAAGTTGTAGCCGGTCAGTGCTAGCTCTGGGAGGAGGAGCCAGTCGAGGCCGTTGGTTTTGCCGGCTGTGATGGCGTCGTCCAGCAGGGCGTTGGCGCGCGCGATGTTGGCGCGGAGGGCGCCTACCTCCGGGGCGAATTGGAGGCAGGCGACTTTCATCTTTGGGTGTTGTGTTGCGGTGAGAGAGACGGTGGTGGGACAGGGGCTAAAATTGGTTGTGGGTGGGGGTTAAGAGGATGTATGCCTGATTGAAAGGGAAGAGATCAGAAATCGAATTTGCGGGCACCTGGGTGAAAGGAATGCTGGCGTGGGTTGCAGACTGCGCAACTCTTCGAAACGGAGAGATGGCTCAAGAAACAAGAGCGCACGCGAGATAGAGAGCAATAGGAAGACTGAGAAGCTCGCAAACGACTTCAGAGTAGAGAAACATCAGGAAGCCATCCAGCAAAAAAGGCTCGAAAACATGGAGGAAGATAGCAGTAAACATGAGAAGCATCGTCGGAGAGGGGAGCATATCGCATCCTCTGGCGATGGTACAGCTCTTCAAGCGAGACTCTAGGAGAGGGCAGGTCCACGCACCGATGGCAGGAGAGCGGGAAGAGCAGCGTTGGGACGAATGTTGTTGATTGGTTGTCACGTGTAGGGCTGGGGGATCGGAGAAAGCAGCCATGACGACGATGATCTGCCGAGCTTTCTCACGCGAAGCTGCCCGCCAGCACCGCACGATTCTTCAGGCTCCGCCCGCCCCCGCCTCTCCCCGCATTATGGCAAGACGGTAGCAGGCGCACTCCAGCAGTATCTCCTCATCAATGGCCGGACGACGGCTCCTCGATGCCGCCAAGCTGTTCAATGCGACGCGCGCCGTCGCCAAGCAGCACATAGCTCTGCGCTCGCACCAGCTCGACGTCTACACCAAAACCTCGACCCTCGCCAAGGCCGTCAAGAACCAGACCGACCGCGTCACCGTCACCGCTCGCGCCGCCGTCGCCCTCGCTCAGCGCTTCAACGAGGCCCCGCCCTCCTACACCCGCTCTGAGTCCACCTCAGCCGCGCACGAGCCGGGAGATGGGCCCATACCCAGGAAGAGCACCGTGAAGGGGGATGAAGGCCCCATTGGGCCAAAATCAGGGCTCGAGCAGGACCATCACTACGACCGCTCCGAGCACAATGCCGCCACGCAGCCGCCGGCGGAGGACGAACTCGATGTCAAGCAGAAAAAGGCCGACAGGCGACCGTTACCAGACGGGACGATACCAACGTCGCATGCGGACCTGCGCTCCGAGCCGGAGAAGGCAGATACATTCTCGCAACGGCCAAGCCCGGAGCCTGCGAAGGCACCTCTTGCGCAGGAGCAGGCAGTTGGCACTGAGAGCATCCGGCCGGTCAGCTCTGCAAAATCTACTATACCTACGCCTCATGGGAGGGATCATCATCTGTCTGCGGAAGAAGCGAGGAGACTCCAGAGAGAGGCAGAGTCGCAAATTCCCGCAAGGTCTGCTGACTCGGAGGGAAATCTAACTACTGAGCCAAATGCGGATGTCTTCCAATTCCGCTCTGGAGCGACCAGTCCTGAGCTTTCATCTTTGCCGCGGATGAAGATCCCCAAGGTTGCCGAGACCGTGCAAGGCCACAGAGACGAGGTTGACGACGGTGCCATCAATGCAGACGTCTACTATTCCGCGGCGGGCGAAGCCAAGAGTGACCCTGTCCCCCGAGAACAAGCGATTCCCGAGCAGGAAGAGATTCCCGAGGGAGTCAACCTAGATGTCTTCCACTCTCCAAAGGTAGCACGAATGCTCGGCGCAAGCAAGCCAGGCCTCGATCGACACCGGGACCTAGAGATGAAGTTTGCACGCAGAACTCCCGTCGATCATACGGGACTTGCACAGGGCAGGGATCAAGATACTTTCAATGTGCGCAGCTCCGAGGAGCAAGAGCCGGCCACGCCAACTGCGCCTGCGGAGACAGCTGAGCGGAAAGATCCTCACCAAGAGGACGAAGACGTGCAAAACCTGGCCAAAGACATTGCTAAGGAAGCCGAAAACGCTCCTGCAGCAGCCGCGGAAGTAAAAAACACAACCTGATTCGGCCGCATCACTTGTGCGCTGATTTGCTGACAGTCTCACAGATCGCACCGGAAGTGAGCGTCCAGCCTGAAAAGGCTGCTTATCAGCTGCGAGAGTCTCGGGTTCCATCGTCGCGCTTCGGGAGAATCTGGCAGTATGCGGGACTCGGCACGAGCATGGCATTTGGTGCGGTTGGTGAAAGCTTGAGGCGTGTCACTGGGGGCGCAGCGACTGGAGCTTCGCTGATGCTCAGTGCGGGAAATATGGAGAGGCTTGTGGCCAAGCTTTCGAGGATGCGAGGCGCAGCCCTCAAGCTTGGGCAAATGATCAGCTTCCAAGGTGAGTGGTGAGCGCGAGCATACACGAATGTTTGGTGGGCTAAGTTGTTGTCAGACATCAAGATGCTCCCGCCGCAGATCCATGAGGTGCTTCAGAGGGTACAGGACAGCGCAGACTACATGCCGGCGTCTCAGCGCAACAAAGTTCTCGCTCGCAACCTTGGCAGTGAGTGGCGGGAGCTGTTCAGCTCATTTGATGATGTCCCGATCGCAGCAGCGTCAATCGGTCAGGTGCACAAGGCGGTGCTCAAGTCGAGCGGCAAGGCGGTGGCGGTGAAGGTGCAGTATCCGGGCGTGGCCAATTCGATTGACTCGGACCTCAGCAATCTCTCGCTTCTTCTGACTGCTTCTCGGCTCCTCCCGAAGGGTCTCTTCCTAGACAAGACGATCGCCAACGCGCGCACCGAGCTTGGCTGGGAGTGCGACTACACGCGCGAAGCGGAATGCCAAGAGCGTTTCAGAGAATTGCTTGCTGACGAGACGGACACGTTCAGAGTGCCGGCGGTGGTCCCGGAAGCGTCGGGCAAGGAGGTGCTGACGGCAGAACTGATGACGGGCAAAGGCGTGACCAAACTGGCCAGCATCAGCCAGGAGGAAAGGGACTGGATCGGCACGAACCTCCTACGGCTCTGCCTGCGCGAGCTGGTTGAGTTCCGGTTCATGCAGACGGACCCCAACTGGACGAATTTCCTGTACAACGCTCAGGACAAGAAGATCGAACTGCTTGATTTCGGCGCTTCCCGCGATTACCCGCGCGAATTTACCGAGCCGTACATGCAGGTGCTGATAGCAGCTTCGCGCAACGACCGCAACGCCATCCGCGAGCTCTCCATCGAGCTCGGCTACCTGACGGGAGACGAGTCGGCGGCGATGCTGAACGCGCACATCGACTCGGTGCTGACGCTGGCGGAGCCGTTCAAGGCGGACAGCCCGGCCGTGTATGACTTCAGAGACCAGACGATCACGGACCGGGTGCGCGGCTTCATCCCCACGATGGTCCGGGAGCGGCTGGCACCTCCGCCCGAGGAGACGTACTCGCTGCACCGGAAGCTGAGCGGGGCGTTCCTGCTGTGCGCGCGGCTGGGCAGCAGGGTGCCGTGCCGGGAGCTGTTCGACGGGGCGGTCAGGGTGTTCGAGGAGCAGAAGAGCGGCTAGAACGGAGGAGATGTAAGCCAGCAGCTGTGTAATACTAGAGCACGCCTTCCCTCTGGAGTTCTGGAGCGCGCAGACACACCGTGCCGCACATCAGCGTCTGAGCGGTCGTCGCTTAGGACTCGCCGTCTGGCGGCGGGAAGCCCCTGCGGGCAGCGGCGGAGCTGGCAGGCAGTGCCGCCCCGCGCGGGCAGCCATCCGCGGCGGCCTCGCCAATCTGCTCGCGGTGGCGCTGCAGCGGGCGCGCGCGCGGGAAACCTAATCGGCACGTCCTGACTCTGCAAGTCATCCGCCAGCGAGCAGCGCGGCCTGAGGGTTTCAGCTTGATGGAGCACGCAGCGTGCCCGCCCGCCCACGGCCTCCGCCTTCACGAGCAGCATTGAGCCGGCGAACCGCCGACCTGGCCTGACAAGGCGCCCGGGCCGGCGGCTGGGCGGCCGACGACGCGCTGCGCTCGGCGTCGCACGCGACTGGCTGGCAGCTTCCGGCCCATCGCCGAGACGCTGCTGCAGTGCATCTCATACCGCCGACTCGCGCGCCCAAGGCGATCCCCATGAGGCTCTCCAGCCATGACGCGGCTCCCCGGCCGCGCCGCTGCGCCAGCCAGCCCAGAGCCCAGAGCCCAGAGCCCAGCGTCCGCCTGCCGCCCTTCCGCGCGCCGCCGTGCCGCGTGCTGCGCGCCCTCACCGGCGACGGCGGCCATGCCACGCCGTGCGCAGCAGCGTGCGGTGCTGCCCGCCTGTCGGCCGAAACAAGTTCATGCTGCTTGCCTCCGTTCGTACATATTTGACGAGGCTAAATTACAAGCAGTACCGCAGTCGCTCCATTCGGCGGTGCCCTTGTGGCCCTAGTAGGAATAACACCTCCCTTACTACCCGAGCTCCCTTCCGCTCTGCTTTGCATGTCCTTTTTCGCCGCCGCCGAAGCCCTTGGCGGCCCATGTTCGTGTTCTCTCAATCTATCTCCCTCTCTTTTTTTCTCCTTCCCTCCCTGGCCGGCTCCCAAGCCTTTTTATCTTTCCTTGCACCCAGCCGAACTCTATCCTGCATCTCGATCGCCGCTGGTTCTTCCCTTTTTGCCCTTCGCCTGGTGCACCGCCCCCACATGCTGCTGCGAACTCCCGTAGCTTGACCTCCTCCCGGCCTTGAGACGGCGCTCGTCGTCCTGAGGATGGCACACCCAGACGTATGTGACTGACGTGCTCGACCGCTGGTTCTTCCGTCGACGATCTGACTTCCAGCTGCAGCCGGCCGAGACGCAGCTCTTGATATGTAGCATAGTATGCTCCATCGTCGTAGTGGCCATCGTGGCCGTGAGGCTGTACACGAGAATCATTCTCGTCATGGGCCTGGGCTCCGATGATTGTAAGCCTGTCTATTCCCTCTCTTCCAGGCTGGTGTGCGCTGATTGTATTGGCGCCAGTCACGCTGGTTTTTGGAGTTGCCGGATGGTTCGCCATGATGGCACTCTTCATGGTAAGTCCAACCACCACTCCACCCCTCTCTAGCCTCTCCCTCTTTGCCATTGCAGTGCACCTGACCGAGCGACTTTCTCCTTGTCCCAGGTTGCTCCGAACTATGGACTTGGCAAGCATCTCGTCGACGTCGATCCGGGCTTCTCAACCATGTTCGTGCGCCTCATGGTCGCAGCAGGCACGCTGTACAACACCGTAATGCTGGCGTGCAAGCTGTCCATCCTGCTGCTGTACCGCCGCCTCTTCCCCATCGAAATGTTCCCCAAGCGCTGGTGGTGCGTCGCCATCTTCACCATCAGCTACTCTGTCGTCATCGCCGTCGCGTCGGCTTTCGGTCGGACTCCGGTGGCTGCGAAGTGGTAAATAAGCATATTTTTCCTTGCTTTCTCTTTTATTTTGCCTTTTCGTGGTTCCTGGGGAACCGGGAGAAGATTATTTCGACTTTGCGCGGTCCGATCGGGGCGTGCGTGTGCTGACGTGGGGTGTGCTGCGCGTAGGTACATCACCACCACCGGGGATAAGTGTCCTTCGAAATGGGCCTTTTACGTCGCCAACGCGGCTTTCAACCTTGTCAGTACGTCTACCTATCCGGGACCGGCATCTTCCAACATCGACGCAGTCTGTTTGAAGCTTGCGGGCTGACTGACTGGCAAATCATGTATAGGCGATATCCTTATCCTGCTCCTCCCCATTCCAGTCATCTGGAATCTCTCGCTCGATATCCGACAAAAAGTCACGTTGTTCATCTTGTTTTCTCTCGGTTCGGCGTAAGTCCCTGTGCTTTAAATGAATCGAAGAAGGCTTCGATGGTTGGACAGGCTTTGTTGAAGCACGACGAGCTAACTTCGAGTCTAGAACATGCATTGTCAGTGTAGTGCGGCTGCAATCTGTCATCACTTACCTGAATAGTGACAATGACGACATTACCTTCCAAACGACCAAGCTAGCAATGTGGTGGTAAGTATAGCATTACTACAACATTCTATCAGCCTACCAGACGGCGTCTCGAAAACGAAAAAGAAAAAGACCAAGAGACATGCAGAATCTTCGAGCAAGCCAGCAGCAAAAAAAAAAAGCCTCCCGCTAACAACACCTCCCCTCTGCAGCCTCGCCGAAACCACCATCAGTATCGTGTGCGTCTGCGCCCCGACCCTGCGCCCCTTCTTCCGCCGTCACTTCGGCTCCTTCTTCAGCTGGAGCGGCGCCGACTCCGGTAACGATAACGACAACCCCAGCCGCTCGCGCTACTTCACCTCCTGGTTCCGCGCCACCCGCTATAGCCGCAACACCACCAACAACAACAACAACCACCACACCAACCGCTCCTTCCCGACCCACTTCTCCCACCATCACCACCACCGCCGCACCAGACTCGCCGCCGAATCCCTCGAGCTCGGAAACCCGCAGAAGACGGACGCCCGCGTCGAGGTCGGCGCCGTCAACATCGATCTCGAGAGGGCCGAGTCGTTGACGCCGCCGGATTACGACGCCAGGAGTACGGATCATATTATCGACGAGGACAGCAAGGCCGGCGTGATGGGGTTGGCGCGGGATAGCGATGAGGGGAGTAATGGGACCGGTGGGGGGCATAGTCGGGGGAGGTCGAGGGGCGGTGGAGGAGGAGGAGGAGGAGGGACGATGGGTGGTGGAGGGAGGAGAGGCACGGTGGAGGGCCGCGGGATTCACGTTCAGACGAGCTATGAGGTTAGGCGTGACCCGGCGTGAGAGCGGGTTTCGTTGCTGCTTTGTCTTTGAGTTTTTCTTTCGCCCTTTCTTTGGACTTTTGGTCACTGCTACGGATTCCTTTTCCTCTGTTGCTTCGTTCTATCACTGCATATTCTGTCCTTTTCTTTTCGATTTGGAGGAGGACACTGGAGGGAACGCTTCTTCACCCCTTCGGACGAAACCTCCTGGCATCTTTCTTCCTTTCTGCATGCGTGGAGTTGGAGGGGTTCAATGCGGCGCTTTGTGTCTACGCCTGAGGTGTTTGTATGAAAAGAAAAAGGGGATGGGCTGGCTTACATGAAAGAGATACCTTGTACATAGATACCGATTTTCATGGGGGGGGGGGGGAAACTCACGTCGTCCTTCTAAAATGAAGGCTTCAATGTCTGTCAAAGCATAGAGTCTGGATAATGTGGGGAAAATAATAGATTGTCAGAGGACTAGATTATTCAAATTGTATGTACATACATTACATGAAGAAGCACAAAAGAACTACCAGAACGTTTCTCAATATCTCACAAAGTAGCCTCCTCCGCTTCTATGTTCCCGTTATGATCAAGACCAGGTTTCTGTCATGGGAGGCTCGATTTCCCCGCATTGGCTATCAGCACTTCTTCCAAGCGCAATCGCCCCGTCGCCGTCCACCACAGGTGAGGCAGGCATTACCATCCCCACGCAAATTACTCCGACCAAAAGGGGCAATGCGGGACGCCCAACCTCAAACGTCGGCGTTGCGAACACTTGGTTGCCAAGCCGGCCTCAACTGCCGTGGCAACTTAACATCACAATTTCTCCACCTCGCTCCTCCTAGGTCCTCTCAGCACAAATTGCATATCGTGGCTGAAGCCAAATTATGATACCCATTGTCCACGACAAAGCGGAGGAGGCGGGATGGGCTTTCCTCCGGTGACGCGGATTAGATGCCGCCAACCATGATCGATGCGGCAGCAGAACGGCCAAGAACGACGAGGCGCCGCGCGAGGCGGACCTTCGGAATTCCCGAACTAGCCACCCACCCCGATCCTTGTTTTACTTTCCAGATGCCGAGACATATATAAAGCTGATTTGCACATGCTGTTGCGGGTAGTGCGGAGGTGCGTTTCATGCGAGGCGGATGCTGGAGCGCAAAAAGGTTAAGTGACGTATCCCCCCGCGGACCCGACACAACCGATCCCGCAAAAAGCAAATACGTATGTTGCTGTGGGGAATTACTAAAATTAAGTTTTACGTACCGCTTTGTTAAAGCGCTCATCATACCCAACGCCTCTCTTTGTTTAGTGCATGATGCTTTCCATCCATTCCTACGTAGTGTACAGGTGAATTGCTCGAATCGTGCGATCAGAACTCGGCGAAGGCGGCCAGCGTGAATGTCACGCCGAATGTGAGCTTGAAGGCGATGTTGTCTTGGAGAGCGGATCGAACGTCAACGCCCTTGCAGTACTGCTGGATCTTGTTGTACGGAATGATGTGGATGCCGCGGGACTCGAGGAACTGGGGTCGAGTCGAGTTAGCTTTCCCGGGAATATGATCTATCACAGCAGAAGAGTCGGGCAACCTGCCTGTGTGCCCAATACCAATAGTCCTATGAGCAGAGCCAATGGCTTGGAGAAAGTGCTGACAGCCAGCCCGCCGATTAGACCTGGATCCCGCCAAGCGTCAGCATCTGGGTCACTACCTGACCCCGGTTCCTGGATGCCGTGTGTTTATTCTGACGCTGAGCCGCTGGTAACAGCGTCTCAGGAGCGTGTGAGACAGGAATTGCAACCCTTGGCCTGGCGGGCAGGTCTAGGCGCCCCATCCGCAGGCCGGGTTCTTGGTCGCTGCCAGGAACAGTAGAACAGCTCCAACTGCCTCGGCTGCTGGAAGCTCGCGATTGAGACCCGCACCGCTCCATACACCCGGCCTACCCGTCTGATCTCCTCCTCCTCCTCCCGCCGCCGCCACCTCTCCTCCTCCTCACACGACGCTCCACGCCCCCTCAGCAGCAAGCCGAGTCCCGACACTTCCCGACGTACCTAGTATGCTGCCGGCGCTAACCTGGCGCCAGATCCTGGGGTTGATCCCGCCGTTCCGCACGACGGGGGCGCGGGCGTCGCGCGAGTACTGCGAGAAGGACCAGTCGCGCGGGGAGGCGGGGGGCGGCGACGAGGCGCCCGAGTCGCAGTAGGCGTGGAGGGACGCGGGGCGGGCGAGCAGCGGGGCGGCGAGCACGGCGGACGCGGTCAGGCCGACGGCAAGCGGGCGGAGCAGGCGGAAGGCGGACATGGCTGCGGCGGCGGGAGGGAGGGCGAGCAACGGAGGGAGAAGCCGGAGATGCAGGCAGAGAGAGACGGGACGGCGAATGGCGGGGTCGGGGAGCAGGCCAGGGCGGTTTCGGCGGGGCGAGCGGCGCCTCACGTCATGGCTTCGGGCCGGGAGCGCGCGGCGGGCCCTGCATCCCCAGGCTTGGCGCGTTGCGCGCCACAAGACCTGGCCGCGTCTGGACCCCGCGCCCGCCGCGCCCGCCGGCAAGCACATTGCGCCGCCGCCCAGCCTGATCTCCTCCGCGACTCTACGCTAGCGCATGTAGTCCCCGCTATCGCACGCCCTTTAGCTTGCCCGCTTTGTCGTGCGACGTTTTTCTTTCGCCGTTGACGCCGCGCATAGCCGCCTCGCAGGTGACTCACTCCCCGGCCTTTTCTCTCGACCAGCTGCCCAACACCCTCGCTCCCGCCGTCCTCTCTCACTGCTCCCTCGTCTGCCACCAGTCCACTTCAGCGTCTTTCTTCACAAAGTTTGCCCCGCCACCTCCGCGCGCACAATGGCCTCCGAGCTCCCCACCACCAACGGCAACGGCGTCGCCGCCGACGGCCAGGCCAACAACTTCCAGGTCAAGGCCGGCCTCGCCCGCATGCTCAAGGGCGGAGTCATCATGGACGTCGTGAACGCTGAGCAGGTACTGCCGCCGCCCCCAGCAGCCAATTGCCCCGCTACAACATCGTTGCTGACGCCCGCGGTCTCCAGGCGCGCATAGCAGAGGAAGCCGGCGCAGCAGCCGTCATGGCCCTCGAGAGAGTGCCCGCAGACATCCGCGCCCAGGGCGGCGTCGCCCGCATGTCCGACCCCAAGATGATCAAGGAGATCATGGATACCGTCACCATTCCCGTCATGGCCAAGGCTCGCATCGGCCACTTTGTCGAGTGCCAGGTACGACACTGACTCCGCCCGTCGCCTACAATGCCGCTTCCGCTTCTCCCAAGAACACCATCCTGCACTTATACCTTGACTGTGACACGAAATACTCCGCATGTTGGAGTTGGGGCGGTCTGCGTGGCGGGCTGCGGATTGTTCGAGTGCGAGTGGTTGCTGCAGTTTTGACGAAGTTGAACGCAAGAACCGCTCTCCAGACACTTTGAACATTCCAACCTAACCACCCTGCATCAACCGCCCCAATCCCCTCCGCCCCCCCTCGAATCCCGCCAAGAGAGCCCCCGCTGACCCGCACCCACCTCCCCCACAGATCCTCGAAGCCATCGGCGTCGACTACATCGACGAGTCCGAAGTCCTCACGCCCGCCGACCACATCCACCACGTCGAGAAGCACAGCTACCGCGTGCCCTTCGTCTGCGGCTGCCGCAACCTCGGCGAGGCGCTCCGCCGCATCAGCGAAGGCGCGGCCATGATCCGCACCAAGGGCGAGGCCGGCACGGGCGACGTGGTCGAGGCCGTCAAGCACATGCGCACCGTCAACGCCGAGATCGCCAAGGCGGCCGCCATGTCGGACGAGGAGCTGCGCATCCTGGCCAAGGAGATCGGCGCGCCCTTCGACCTGCTCAAGCAGACGGCCGAGCTGAAGAGGCTGCCCGTCGTCAACTTCGCCGCCGGCGGCGTCGCCACCCCCGCCGACGCCGCGCTGATGATGCAGCTGGGCTGCGATGGCGTCTTCGTCGGCAGCGGCATCTTCAAGAGCGGCGATGCGAAGAAGAGGGCCAAGGCCATCGTACAGGCTGTCACCCACTTCAGGGACCCCAAGGTCCTGGCCGAGGTGAGCATGGACCTGGGCGAGGCGATGGTGGGCCTGAACGTGGAGAAGATGCCTGAGGCCGAGAGGCTGGCGAAGAGGGGCTGGTAAATAGGATGTATGACGACTTGACGACTACTGGCAGTACAGTTTGTCCGATATCAACGGCGTCGACGAAAAATGGGGGTAAATTTGGATGCTTGATGTTAAAAATACACGATAGATGTCGTATACAGCGAGCCTTGGCCTTGGAAGTGTAAAAATCAAATGTAATGGATATCTCGATCAGACAGCCTAGGCTATTTGACCTTTGCCCATGTGGAGAAAAGCAGAACTTGTATTGATGATACTATGTAGTGTATACCGCCGCTCGCTGAACGCACAAGGCTGCCAAAAAGCCACCTCTAAACATGCACATGATACATTTGCAGCATCAAGCTCGAAATCATCACGCTGCGACCTCGCAACGTCAAACCCATCCAATCTCCTCCAACCAGCCCCCACTCAATCCCTACCAAAGCCCATCCTCCCCATCAACTTACCCGCACGACTCTGCTCCGCCACGACGCTCTGCCCCTGGTTGACCTTCTCCAACAGGATAGCGCCATGCTCCCTATCCACGCGCCCGTACTTCTTGTTCCGCTGGCTGACGTCGAAGAACTCGAGCGGGTCGTCCGTCTCCATCAGCGTGACCGTCTGGAGCAGCTCGTCGAGGTTCTCGCGCAGGATGGGGTTGTTGAGCGTGTCGACGAAGGACGACAGAAACGACACGTCCTGGGCGAGCGTCTTGATCGACGCCGGCGAGATGCGCTTGACCGAGTCGTCGAGCGGGAGCGAGAGGATCATGGTGCCCGCGTGCGAGAGCGCGTCGAAGTAGATGAGCTCTTTGATTTCGGCGGGGAGCCCGAGGAGGACCGAGTTCATGATGTTGGACAGGTAGCGCGTGAGCTCTTGCATGTAGTTGCTGACTTCGGGTGCGGGTTTGGTGGATTCCCTGGAGATTTTTGTTGTCAGCGTGGGCCTTGGTTTTGGATGGTGAGGGAGGGTGGGAGCTTACCAGTCGTATTCCGCGGTCTCGATGAGGTCGTCGATCTTGCTGTTGACGAGCTCGAAAATTCTCTTCTCCGCCGTCTTCTTGCCCGCCCGGAAGGCCTCCGTCGCGTTCAGCACGATGGGGCCAGCCGCTGCGCTTGAGGAGCGCGCTTCGAAGAGGAGCACCTCGAGCTCTTTGCATGCCGTTTCGAAATGTTCCAAGTTTGTGAGGATCTGGACAATCTGACCCGGATACTGCGAGCTGAGACGGTCGACCAGCATCTGGCATACCTTCTCGCACAAAAGTTCGTCAAGAGACTGCCCGTGGTTAGCAATGCCTTCTCTAGATCAGAGCGCAGCATCTACATACCTTCTTGAGCGTCTCATCAATGACAGTGGAGCGCTGGAAGTTGTCGTCGGAGAAAAGATACATCTGGTTGAGAAAATTGCGGATGTCGATGCAGCACAGTGGGTACATCTGAGAGAAGGGAAGCACACAAGGGAACCTAGAAATTTGTGAGATCGAGTCCGCATTCCCGAAACAAGGTATACATACGTAAGTTCTTCCTGGGGCTTCTCGGATGTGTACCAGCTGACATTAACAACCTTCTCATACTCGTCCGGAGTTTGGATCGGCATAGGCATGTAATCGTCAGTAGACACAATCTCCTGGAAGTCCTCGCTGAAGCGCTTCTTCAATAGCTGAGAATATTTCTCAAACAGCGTGAGCAGCAAGGCGTTTATACTCGATACGGAGTATTCCCAGCTCTGAATCGAGGTCAGCGGTCAGAAGAATGCAAAGGTTTCCTTCAAGGGAAAGCTCACCTCCATTGTTTGAAGGAAAAGGGCGATTCTGCCCTTGATCCTCAGCAACTTCTCGTCGCTGTCGACAGTATGGAGAGCGTTCGTAATGAGTGCGATAGCACTCTGGCACATTGAATCCCACAGCTCATCGACCTGACACACGTATTAGCGAGCGCGCTCCCTTTGAATGCAAGTTCAAACGCACATCAACTGTTGTCCGCAGGTTCTCAGTCTTCCTCATAGTAGTTCTCTCCACAATGGCGAAACCCGCAATACTTTCCAGAAAACTGCTCAGGTCGCCGTCCTCCTCATCCAGGAGGTTTAATGAGCTTGGAATAAGCAGCTCTTTTTGCCTTCGTCTTGTTGCGGCGTACTCTGCGCGGAATTCGTCACTGCGACCCAGAGTCTCGTAGATGTGCATGGCCTCGAACAGCGGAGAAAAGTCGACTTTGATTTCCGTCTCATCATCATTGAGGATGTCGAATTCGTCGCCCTCGTCTGCAACGAGCTCGATGGCGGAGTTGAGCCTGAATTTGCCCAGATATTCGTCTTGTTTGACGCGCTCCTCATGCCTGGTGCGCCGCATATCTGTGTGGTAGAAAGCGACTTCGCCCATATACTGAGACGCCTCCCTGATGCGGTACAGCCACGTATTTAGATCCGTCATGACAGCTTCGGCAATGAGTCTCTGCGTGGCGGGAACGGACTTCTCGATCATCTCGGCAATCTTGTAGCGCGAGACCTCCCGCAGATGGACGTTCTGCAGCTCGTCTAAAGCTCGCAAAGCAGCATAGTGGCTCTTCTTGGCGAGAAGATCATGCACCTGATTGGCCAGACGCAAGACCTCCAGACAGGCGTTGAGCGCTTTGGTAGCTTCGTCGACGTTTTGGCGCACGCCTCTCGAGTCGACAAGAGCCTTCTTCTGCTCGGCAAGCTTCTCGGTGCTGGCCTGGATGGACTGGCTCAGGTTGAGGATCTCAGCGGTCAGGTCGACGGTGCCCTCTCGCACGCGCAGAAGTTGGTTGACGGAGTTAACGAATTCCTGGTGGTTGGAGTTGCACATGCGCTCGATATCGGCCTCGCGCGCGGCGGACACATGGTTGAGGGCCTGGATGATGTGGCCTGCACGGTTGCCATCATTGCGGGCATCTTTCAGCAGCGGCGCAAGCTGGTCGATGTAGTCGGCGTCCGAGGACGAAAGGGTAATCTGGCACCATGAGCATGCGATCAGCTGCACGTGAGGGGGTTGCGGACCTGCTGGACGGCCGTAGCGAGGTCGTCGGCGGGGTCTATGGCAGCCGGCATGGCGGAAGGCGGGGGCTCGGCGGACGGTGGTGGGCGCTGCAGAACGAGAGGGGGCTCTCCGGGGGGCCGTCCGGCAGGCAGCCGCACCGTCGGCGCAGGGCACAGGACGTGCGAGACTCGCGGCCACGGGATCGACTGGGCACTGTGGTTCAGGTCACGTGCATCATCGGGGAACGACTCCCGGCAGGTCCAAGGCGGGCGTCTGGGCGGCGGGAGACGAGAGTCCTTTCAGCGACGATGCGGCGTCTGGAGGTTGGACGCGGCGCCGGCGCCCGGGCCATGTCTCAGCCAAACCCTTTAGGGCAAACCGGCAAACCGGTTGCGCGCAGCCCAACGCCACCCGCCAGGCTGCATCCCTGTCGCTGCCCGCCGCCCCGACCTCACCTCACCTCACCTCCTGCCCGACATCTCGCCTCACCTTGACTCGCATGGACCATGGGCTTGAAGCTCAAAAAATTGAGGCTTTTTTCCGCATCCAATTCTCGGGAGCTTGCGTCATCTGCTCTTCCTCGACGTCGACGTGTGACGCGACACCTGATGCCATGCGCTGCCCGCGCGAGGCGGACAATGTTCCGCACAATGCAGTCTACGCAAGGACTGATGTGTTAACGAAGAGGTACTTTGTAGCCCATGTCAATCGCATCATCGTAATCAGCCACTACGTTTATTCGTGCTATCCGTCGGCGACGAAGAGCTTCGAGCACTTCACTTCAAGACATTTGCTCCTGTTTTGCAGACCCCAGCGTGTGGCTCCTGGCGCCGTGCAAGGAAGTCATAGGAGTCTTGCAGTGCATATCTCACAAAGCACCCGCTGCCTTCTGCCGTGACCTCTGTGCTGTGGCTCCGTAACGCGAAGGCGAGCCACCAACCGCCGCAGTCTTAGGCACTTCGTTTTGCAGCCGGAGCGGCGCCTCGGCCATAGAGCTGCCAGCCTGCGCGCGCGTATTCAAAGAATGACGCGCCGTTCTCCTCAGCGGCCGCCGGCTTCTGCGAAGCAAGCATTGGATCCTGCGGCGTCGCAATCGCGCGCCGGTCTTCGCAGACTGGCATTTGTCTTCGACGCAGGGGAACTGGGAACTCTCCGCTCGCGCATGCCGCCGACGCCGTCCCCATCCTGACAACGTCAACGGCAAGATCTCTAAGGAAAAGCTAGAGGCCCCTCTCCCTGCGGCCAGTGCCTTCTCTCTGCGCGTTTCCTTGATGTATACTGCTGCTCCATCTCACCCGCAGTGTGAGCTCAGCGTCCACCGTACCGGCCGCATTTGCTCGAGCGCGGGCGTCCTGCTGCAGGAGACATGCTTGCACTTTCCAGACTCACTTCTGCTCAGCCCTTTCTCTGGCAAACGGCGTCTGTTGCGCCGCGTCGATCTGACCGGGGTTGACGAGGTTTGTAAGTGAAGTGCGCCGCCGCTTCGTTGCGGCTGTGTCCTGCCCGCCCAACGATCCCTCGCCGTCGCGAGCAGCAACCTGCCGCTCCGACCCCTCGCCCTCCACAACGCATGGCCGCATCTTCCTGCAAACCTCACAGCTGAGTCGGCCGTGTCCAGTAACCCTTTTCCGCACGCCATTGGCTTCATATCTGGACTGCGCGGCGCTCCGCGACGCACGGCGTTGCTGCGGCCTGCTCTAGGGCGCCCCAACTCGACGTATGCCCTAGACCCGCCTCCGCGCCTGTCACATTCGGATGCGGCAATAAAAGAAACCTGCTCAAACCCACTTCTGGAGAACAGAAATTGCCAAATCCAGTCTAGGGTCGTGCAACTTTGGATGTGTCATCAAGTTGGCAGGTTCGCCGCAAACCGTCTATATAAGGACGGTGCCCCCCATGCCTGGCCCGCTCCCTCCTCTTCCGTCATCCGCTCTTTGCCAATCGGCTTCCGCAGAGGTTTTCCTGGTCGATCCAAGCCTTCCTCGTTGCTCTCTCTTCTCTCCTCTCTCGCTCGTCGCCCATCGCGACGTCCTCACTTCGCTCTTCCAACTGCCCTTCAAACTTCACCCACACACGATCACCATGGCCCCCGCGGCGTACACTTCGTCGTCCACCCCCGGCAGCGCTGACAGCGTTGTTCCTGATAACCTGGGTTTCGAGACGGTCAACGCAGCCCTGTCTCACCTGTGCCTGGACAGCTACCCTGACGTGTCTCCCAAGGCTCAGCCTGCTCAGCCTGCCCAGCCTGTCCAGCCTGTTCAGGCCCTCCAGTCGACCAGCCCTGCCAGCGCCACTTTCTCCACGGACCTCGCCCATGGACCCACCCGCTGCGTGAAGGTCCTTCTCTATGAGGCCTTTCGTGGTCGTCACGCCACCGCCCTGACCGACAAGCTCCAGGTAGGTGTTTCTTTCTTATCCTTGACTTCTTGCTCTTGAACCTTTTCTTTTGACTTTTGTCTTCTCACTTCACTTTTTCTTTTTCTTTTTTCTCATCTCATACTTCTTCTTAAGTCTTTCAAGCTCCTTTACTCTTTCTCTTTTCCTCTCACTCATGTTACTTCACACGTCAATATTCTTTCTTCCATCCTCTTGTCATGCCAAACAGTTGTCTCTCAGTCCGGCCATCATTCTTCTCCTCACTTAGCTTCACGGGACCCTCTGATGTCTAACAGCCTGCAGAAGACTTCCTTCGCGGGTGCCGATCCGTTGTTCCAGTTTGGCCCGAACGCCTTCATCGCTGTCTTCGATTCTCTCAAGCAGGCTGAATTGGCTGTCTTCCCCCAGGATGCTGAGCTGAAGCGCCTTATCGACTCCTTCGCTAGTGTCTCCTTCCTTGATGTCGACGAGTACGCCTCCGCTGTCGGCTCCAGGCTCGACCCTCGTGAGACCATCAACCGCTACGAAGGCCAGCTGCTTCTTCAAGTTACCCACGCCGAGAAGGTCCCGACTCTCAACGACTGCTGGCACGCCGCTCTCGCCTGGTGCGACGCCAACCTTGGCCACGCTCAGCTGCGTGCCATCCAGTACGTCGCCCAGGGCTATCACATGCACATCCGCAACTCGAACGGCCACGGCTACCAGTTCCGCCTCGAGCTGGATTCGCGTGCCATGGCTGAGCACTTCGTGAAGACCGGCAGCCGCGTCCTCATCCCGGTATGTACCTTGCCACCAATTTTCCTTTGGTACGTCTAACTGGATCACAGAACTCAGAGTTCATGGCCTCGATCAGCCAGTTCGTCGAGATCGGCTACCAGCCCGTCCTGCGTCGTTCTCCTCCTCCGGTTGGTGGACCCGTCGTCCCTCGTCGCGACTACTACAACGGCCCTCGTCGTATTTCGTTCGGCGCTCATGCTCGTCGCCACGATGATGTCAACAATGCCATCGAGGTCTCCAAGATCATCACCGGCCAGGACGTGCGCACCACCGTCATGTTGCGCAACATCCCGAACCAGATGACTACTGTAAGTTCTTTTCCTCTCCCTTGCTCGAGTAGCCATCGTTAACCCTGACCAGTACGAGCTCGAGGCGTTGCTCAGCGACTGGTCGTTCGGCCACTACGACTTCCTGTACCTTCGTATCGACTTCCAGAACATGTGCAACGTTGGTTACGCCTTCGTGAACTTCATCTCCCCGATCGCCATTGTTGAGTTCAAGAAGAAGCTTGACAAGTACGGTTGGCCTTCTTCCTCGAACAAGAAGGCTGCGATGTCCTACGCGACCATCCAGGGCGTTGAGGCCCTGATCGAGAAGTTCCGCAACTCGTCCGTCATGTGCGAGCAGAAGATGTGCCGCCCTCGTGTAAGTAACATGTGTCATAGCCCTGGCTGAGTCGACTTGCAGCTAACGTGCACAGCTTTTCGTCTCGCGCCTTGATGCTGCCAACGACATCAATGAGATCCTCAACGTGGGCGTCGAGAAGGACTTCCCTCCGTCGAACAACGACGCCAAGCTTGAGCGTTCTCGCCAGAACGCCGAGACCCAGGGCCTCTTCCCTGCGCACTCGCGCGACGAGCACCGTCGTGGCCCGTTCAACAGCCACTTCGACCGTGGCAACCCCAACAACTTCTCGAGCCGTATTGGCTTCTACTGACCAACCAACATCTCTACCCTCTTGTTTCCTATCGTTGGTGTTTCCTCTTGGAAACCATTCTTCGATAGGCTACAAGTCCTGGATGATGACGTTGGGTGTGGTTGACTTTTGAGTTTTCATCATGTTCTTCTTTAGCCTCGCTTCGTCCGAGGTTCTTGCTATAGCTGATTTCTCGTTTTGTCTTTCTTGTTTTCGGAAAAGATGCTGGGGAAAGTACTTGCTGGTCTGCCGAATTCTGCTTTTGTTTTTCTTTCTCATGTTTTCCGAGGTCCAAAGTGCTGGAGGAACGTCTTGCTATGGCTGATTTCTGATTTTCTTTTCCTTTTCATGCAATCATCCGATGGACAGCGAGGTGTTACCCGGAGCCTGGCGAGGGGTGTCACGGTGGTCATTTGCTCAAAACTGCTGATTTCTCATCTTCTTCATCGAAGTCTTGTTCATTGCCCAGAGGTAGAATCAGTCTTCGACAGGGATTCTTAGCGTAGAAGTTCGGCGGAATTTCCGAGACTCTGGGCAGACGAGATAGCAAAGAATTGTTAAAAGCCATGGATGACTTCTGCTTGCGTGACTGGATGCATGGACGCGACATGCGGCAGACCAGAGCGTTCGTTGATAGACTGGCGTTGCTTCGGTCGGTCTCAACACCAAGCGATGCTCTCGCTGGACCTACGATCATCATGTTAAAACCGACGAACTCCGATCAGCGAAAGCGGGATTCGGCGTGTATATGTAGAGGAAGTCGACGGTATTCCAAAGCGGTCGCGCGAAAATGGGAGATACGCCACTGAATCACGCTCGGCGAGGGGCGTGAAGCACATGCGCTCGCCTGCCATGTCGTAAAAGCGCTCATCGTATGCAGCGCTGCGGATGACGAAATCTCTCGAGACTCTCCGTCCGAAAGAGGGCACGGGAGCGGCGCAAGAGAGACACCAAGTCGGAAGAACTGGGTGCTTGGCCAACGCCGGCGGTGGCGTGGATCAGAGACCGGAAGATGAAGCGGGAGAGAGAGAAAGAGAGTGAATGCGGTGTGGGTAAGCGGAAGCCGTGCATGGTTGGCGCGGCGTGGCGGGGGGGGCTGCAAGCATCCAGATGGATTTCGTGGATCACATGTGCTAAGGTAAGGGGAGGGCTGTGCGTGGGTGGGCAGACGAGACTGAAAGAGAGAGAGGGAGGTGAGCTTGCGACGCCGAGATACCTACGCGGTAGGAGAGTCGCGTCATCTGGGAGGTGTGGACGGTGTATGTCAAACACCAAGGTGCGGAGAGGACTTCTTGGGGAGTTCGCCAGGTTTGGATGAGGCGGCGGGGTGCTGCCTGGTCGATTGCGTAAAGTGTGTTTCGAGAACCGGAAAGAGTGTGGAACGCCAAGTGGCATGGCTGACATTTCGATTACTGAGGGTCCAGGTCCAGATCAAGGTCCAGGCAGCCGGGGTGCTTGCAGGTTCCAGACAGCTCGGGGCGGGAGATTCCAGTTCGACTTTAGAGGGATTTTGTTCCGTGGCAATCAGGAGGGCGTGTTTTCCAAGATCTTGGTGAAAAAGCAGAGACATCGGAAGATGAAGGGAAGAAAGAGATGAATGAAATAGATGCTGAAGATGAGACTTGCAGGAAAGGGAAAGGGTGGATACAGAATGAGAGAGACTGTGCAGAGCATGAAGACAACAAGAAATCAAGGAGACATTGGCGGATATATGCCAAGTAAATGAGAAGATAAAGAGGAAAAGGAATCGAGAGAAGAGATTCCAAAGTGATATGAAAGGAAATTCAATGAAGAGACGAGCGAAGTCAAATTGGCGTGCTCCTGACTCTGCATGCTTCGAGTCGATGCCGGAAAGGCCTTGGCTGGGATTGGATATTCTGCCAAAACGCCAAGACCAGATGGGTTTGCAAGAAGGCATCTTCGCAGCCATGTTACGGAACACGGCTGAAGTCCTCGACGAGGCCTCCGAAGGCTTTCTTGAGAACGCAAGTTGCTGGTGCGTGGCGGTGTGGATTGGTTGGGCTGTCTCGGAAGGAGAGGAAAAGAAACAGATGGCGGGTTGAAGATGTGCTCATCATCAAGGTATTGCAATATCCATGATATTGGTCAAGATCTTGAACCACAAGATCTCAGCGCCATTTCCGCCTGCTGTTTTGACGGATCCGCATGATAGAAGGAGTAGAGCTGCTGAAGGATTCCGTGAGAGTCATGGAGGAAACGGTTGGGTCATCCGGGCATTTGATCGTGAGAGGGCGTCGAGGTATTGCTGAGGACCAAGGTGTTTTGCTAAGTGTGGAGCGAAGAGGTTGGTGGTTGGGTTAAAGAGCGGGTGGTGCGAGATTTCAATCATGGGACCCCAGCCGAGGATCCACCGCCGTGCAAATCTCTCTTCATCCACTTGACTCCGCTCTTTGCTCCGTCCCCGCATCGCATCATCCACCGGCATCTCGACCGCATGTCCATCGGTATGATAAAACGCCACGCCGTTCCGATGCAAGAGCCTTGAGTTGGACCTGCGCTCGGTCGGTTGACTCGGTAAAAAAAGGCTGGCCGTGCGGCCGATTCGGTTCCAAGAGCATCGGGACCATCACCAAGAAACTCACGAAGGCATTTCAAGGCCTTGGTTGTTTTTCAAGAGTGCGCCTGCTCTGCGCCACCCATCCCGGCTCGCACCAAAAAATCACCCCGCCCTTTCGCCTGCCATGGAAACCGCCACGACCACTCCTCCCCCCACGCTCCCGCGCCTCAAACCCCACGAACGAGATGAACTCACCACCTTCGGCGACATCCTGCACCTGATCCACCACCGCAACCTCAACCAACACCGCCACAGCATCTGGTGGCGCGGCTTCTCCACCTTCCGGCGAGAACTGCAGCACCTCCTTTCCGAGTACTCCATCGCGCAGCCAACCCCGCCCACAGCCACCACGTCCAAAACCGCCACCAAAGCCACGAAAGCGGCTTCTAAGCGCGGAGCAGCCAGGCTTGAGGCATGGAGGAGGAATGGAGTGCCGAAGTGGTATCTGTAAGTATTTCTCCTTCCCTCCAACAGTTTTTTTCCCCTTCCTTTTCTTTTCTCCCTTTCTCTAGCCAGCTTTGTCGTCTCGCTTGGTAGCCAGCCACTAACGGCATCGATCCGTAAACAGCGCCTTCACCGACGTCATCAGCTCAACCCAATTCTCGGCCGTCGGTCTCGTGCTGCTGGCCATCCTGGCGCGCGTCTGCCACGTGACCGGCATCACGGCTGCGTATCGGGAGGAGGCGGAGCGGGCGATGCAGGCGGCGTTGCGGGAGTTTGCGGAGAAGGATGCTAGGGCGTTGTTTGATGCTGCTGCAGCTGGGGCGGTCGACGGTGGTGGGGGGAAAGGAGGGGGGAGGGGTGAGGATTTTGGGGAGGCGGTGGAGAGGAGAGAGGACCTGGGTGAGGTTGTGGGGAGGAGGGATGATGAGGGCGAGCTTCTGAGGGAGAGAGAAGATGGGGGCGAAGTTGTGAGCAGGGGTAGGGATGGCGATGAAGCGGTTGGACGGACGCAGGATCTGGAGAACGAGAGGGAAGGAAAGGTGAACAAGGCACCGGTGCCGGTCGTGGAGCGGGATGTAGAGACGGGAACAAAAGAGGTTGTGATGAGGAAGAAGAAAAAGAAGGAGAAGAGGGTGGTGGAACCAGGAGTGGAAGGCGAAGTGGAGGCCAAGGAGCCGCCGAAGAAAAAGAAGAAGACGAAGAAGAGCAAGGGCAGCGCGATTGATGATTTGTTCGCTGGCCTGTAGGTCAAGATAACTCAGAGGAAGGTTTGCACTGCAAAATTAGTAGCGATATATTGCCTCACGGCAACGAGCAAACATGTTCACGAGAAATAAATTAGCCCCTCAAATGGGATAAAATATGCAATCAACTATATGTCTTAAGTCTCAATCTCCCTTGAAATCATACCCCTACCTAGCCTTTACCGCTCCGTTTCTCCTGTCTTTCGACCTTTCTTTCTCCTCCGTTGAATTGGCCGCGGTCTTAATGCTCTATCGCAACCCTTCCACTGGATCTTTGGATACCGAGTCCACTCGTTCAAAGCCAACCGCAGTAATCACAGAAGGTGTGCCAGCAGTCACAAACATCCTTATAAGAGTTAGCTGCCCCACATAGACAGCAGTACCAATCCGACGGCGCCCAACCGTCCATCGACTGGCTTCCGTTTCCGTTGTTCTGGCTGTCACACATGTTGTGAACGCTGGTATTAGTGGACGAGGTCTGGCCGGAGCACATCTTGTGTATTGAGGCGGTTCTCCCGTCTGTCTCTTCAAGTTTCGGACTTTTGTTGGCTGGGATGTGAGCTTGGCGAAGGCTTTGCTAGCGGCGTGCTTTGCTGAGCAGCTGTAATGATTAAGACTGTGACCAGTTTATCAACACTTTATATCGGAGAGAGGTTTTGTAGAACAATGGCGACGTCGGCGAGCGGCTCTGAACAATTAGCATTGTTCGGTGGCCAGATGTGATAAAATTTTGATTTGCAAAAGTATTATTCTTTGTTAAACGTCTTTCTACAAGAAGCAAGAAAATAAACTATACACTTTTTCGAAGGAGCAAAGCCCACAGCCTCCTTTTCACCCTCCACCACAATCTCCTTGGTCATTCGAACTTACCCCCTCAACCAATCAAACCCCCACTCTCCAAATCGCCGCGCCAAAAGCACCACTAAATACCAAGTGGAACCCCACCGCCCACGCCATCTCATACAAATACTTCGGACTAAACACCGTCCAAATGAACAGATGCGTCCGCAACACCGTACAAGCCCCCATCACCCCCACCGCACACGCCGCCGTCCAAACCGTCAGCCTCGCAAAATGCCTAAACCAGATGCCCTCCGCATCGAGCTCCCCGTCTGCCCTCTCCTCCAAAATCTTCCGCATCTGCGGCAACTCTCCCGGATTGCTCGCCGCCACCACCTTCCCTCCCGCACCCGCACCCGCACCCGCACCCGCGCCCTTCCTCTCGACTTCGCGCCACTTTTCGCGCTCCTTCTCGGCCATGACGCGGCGCAGGGCGGCGGTGCCGCGGGTCCAGCGGGCGGCGTCGAGGAGGCCGAGGACGGAGGCGGAGGTCCAGTAGATGGGGCCGGCCCAGTTGGCGAGGAAGAGGAGGAAGCCGACGGCGAGGATGTTGTAGCCGGCGACGCCGTTGTAGGCGTTGGAGAGGTCGATGCTGGAGATGGCGTTGGAGTTGCCGAGGGCGAAGAAGGAGGTGTGGGAGAGGAGGAGGGAGGTGAGGGTGTGCTCGAGGGGAGTGGGGTTGAGTTGGGCTGGGAGGAGCGGCGTTGTTAGCTGGATTTCATTGTGGGATTAATGCAGAGTGGGAAAGTGGAGTCTACTTACAGAGGAAGTGTTGCTGCACGCGGAAGACGAGGAAGAGCGGGATGTTCGAGGCGCGTGTTTGCGTGAGTAGGATGAGGGCAAGGAAGTCGTGGACAGCGTCGACAATGATACCTGATGATTAATTAGTAACTCAGCTCCACGGAAACGTCAAGGGATGCTTACCGCCAGACCTCCCCTTGCCCTCAGCACTCTCCCTCAAAGCCACCCAAGCCACGCCCACCGCAGCACCAATGAACACGCACCGCGCCAGCTTCACCAAGTTCAAGCTCTCCAAAAACGCTATTGCGGCAGGGCTGGCGCCGCGCACCAGCTCCGGCGCATCGCGTGACGTGAAGCTTAACTTGAATAGAAAGGCAACACCGAACAGCAAGAACGCATTGCCGACGGCGAAAGTCTGCAACTGTCTGCTCTGACTTGTCGTTGGGAGGCGGCGAGTCAGGTGGGTCTTGATGCGCATGGTCAGGTGTAGGTAAGTGATGCTGACCAGCGACCAGAGCACCACCGGGTGCGTCATGGCCGCGCTGTGAACAATATCAGGCGCGCCGGCATACTTCTGGCCCGTTTGGTTCCAGCGGC
Source organism: Neofusicoccum sp. Z2 (assembly GCA_037356115.1). Taxonomy (NCBI): domain Eukaryota; kingdom Fungi; phylum Ascomycota; class Dothideomycetes; order Botryosphaeriales; family Botryosphaeriaceae; genus Neofusicoccum; species Neofusicoccum sp. Z2. The sequence continues at coordinate 188,468 of JBAWJY010000063.1, read as the reverse complement.
GCGTTATGCGATGGCAGAGGAGCAGGGCGGCGACGGCAGGGATGACGCGCGGCACGCTGGTCTTGCGCGATTTGAGGACGAAGAGGAGCGCAAACCAGGCGGACGTTGCCCAGTACCAGAAATGCTGCTCTTCTTCGACGTAACTGCTCGCGAACATCATGATGCCGTACAGGACGGTCACAGAAGTGTAGAAAACTCCGGTTGCGGTGACTCGGGAGAAGTTGGGGGCAAGCACGATGATGGCGAGGGTCATACTGATTGCTGCAATGGCGACACTAGTGACGAGGAGAGTGACATTGTAATTGCTAGCAGTGCTGCTCAGTATTTCCTGGGAAGCTCGACAGAACTGCGGCAAGTCAGCCCAAAAAACGGCAGCGGAAGTGAAGGCCGGGGCAGCTGACCTCAGTAAGAGCAGGGATGATATCCTCAGGCTTTGGTCTGAAATAACCAGCGGCTTGGAAGATGTCTGTTGCTTCCCGCCACTTGCAGGCAAGCTCATCGCCGCTCGATCTGACCGAATCACATTGTATAGGTGCCAGGGGGTTGTCAAAGGCCGGGTTGGGAAATGTGGCCTTGACAATCTTGAAGATTTGCAGCGCATTTCTCAGCAGCAGCTGCGCCCGGTCATTGCCTGGACAAGACTATTTAGCATGTTGAACCAAGTGACAGCCGTCGGAATATGCATACCATTTGACCACAGGGGCAAGAAATCAGTGATGAAGACACCCAAGTTATTCAGAGGCACAGGGAATCCGAGCAGACCAGCCAGTGTAGGAGCAATATCAGACTGCTCGATCTTGGAATAGTAGTCGAAATCCCGGCTCGGCGACGTCGGGCAAGGCAGTCCGTTGGAGATCTTCTTCAGCTTCGGGGACATGAAGACGAGAGCGGGAGAAGTCTCTCCAGGCGCAGACCCGCCGTGATTGCCACCGTCGTTCATGCCGTGGTCGCCGCAGAGGACGAACAGGGTTGACTTGAGATGCGGCTGGGTCTCGATGGCCTCGTAAATTTGCCGCACGATTGCGTCCATCTCAACCTGCTTGGGGACCATGTTGGGGCTGGCGCGGAAGTCAGCCTGAAAAACGAGGGGGCAACTGCACGGAAAGGCTTGAGCGGGTGTACCTCGACGGACCGGCCTTGTGCCCGATGTGGTCAAGGCCCAGGTAGTGCATGATCATGGCATTCCAATCGCTGTTGCGCAGCTCATCGGGGACATGCCTCGTCACATTGTTGTCAACCTCGGTGAAGTCCTGGCGGGAGGGGAAATCTCAGCTCCATTGATTTGTATGTACATGCAGCAGGCGGCGCGACTAACCGAAACAAAAAAGCTCGAGGTGCCGTCGGCGCGCTCGAAGGTGTCCGGGAAGAGCTTCAGCCAGGTGTCGTCGCCGTACATGACGAGCTTCCCTCCTTCTTTCGCCTTCAGCTGCGCCAGCCATGTGTCCTGGTAGGCCAGAGTGGACGTGGTGTCGGACTCGGCGAAGTTGAGAATCACGTCCAGGAAAGAAGGGATGGAGCCGGTGGTGATGGCCTTCACGCGGGGCATGGTAATGGTCGGAGACGTGGCATGGGCAGTGAACGGAAGCGCCGCGCCCGAAGAAATCAGACTGCGAAGCTGTCAGTATGTGCGCGGCGTCGCAGGGGCAGCAGAACGAACCTCTGGGTGAACTTGAAGCCAGACGAATTGGAGAAGACAAAATCACTGCGCAAATTAGCACAGCTCGCACAGCTCTCCAGCCGCAAGCCACGCACCTCCGCAACGCATCAACGACCATGAACACCACCTTGTCGAACGGCGCGGCGGGCGGGGCGCCATATTCTAGCTTCTCATACTCGGCCAGGCCGGGGAGGAAGGGCTTGTAGGGGAAGAAGCCAACGGCGAAGGTCAGCACGGCGGCGGGGATCAGGACGTTGGCGAGGGCGAGCAGGGCCCGGTGGGCTTTGGCAGGGGCGGGCATGGCGGAATCGAGAGGGCGGCAGCGGGCGCGCGATCAATCCATCTGGGCGTGCCGGATTGGGAATGCGTGGGGAAGCATTGGCGGAGACAAGAGACGGGGGAGCGAGCGAGGTGGTCGGTCGCGTCGCCCGCGCGAAGTCAGCAGGGACCGCCCAGGCGGAACGAACGGCGGGAGACTCTCGTACAGCTCGCCGAATAAATACTGCCCCATCACCGCCACTTGCGCCATGGCGCCGCGCCGCAATGCACCGCATAGAGGACTTCTGGAAGCGCGGCAGGCGCGAGGTCCAGGAGCTGCTGGACGACGCCGGCCTGCGCGGCCACCACCAGCCTGACCAGCCGCCGCCGCCGCCCGTCCACTCGCACCCCAATCACCACCACGACCCGCGCCCGCACTTTGACCACCAGCACCATGACTGCCACCGCCGCCGAAAGGGCATCTTCGTCCACTACATGGTACCCGACCGGCCCTCCGCTGCCGCCCCTCACAGCTCGCTGACCCCCCCGCGCAGGTGGGCAGCATGGGCAGCATCGAGCAAGCCCACACCGACGTGCGCGAGGCCAAGGCCCTCGGCTTCGACGCCTTCGCCCTGAACGTGCAAAACGTGACCGACGCCTGGTGTCTCACCGCGCTGGAATGGCTCTTCTCCGCCGCCGCCGCAGCCGGCGACTTCAAGCTCTTCTTCTCCTTCGACATGGACGTGCTCGCCGACCCCACCGCCTTCCTCCCCCTCTTCATCCACTACCAAGCCCACCCGGCCTACTACCGCTACCAGCACCACCCCTTCGTCAGCACCTTCGCCGGCGGCCGCAAGGCCTTCGGCGAGCACCACCCCAACGACGGCTGGACGCGCAAGTTCCGCGCCGCCCTGCACCAGCGCCACGGCATCGTGCCGTTCTTCGTGCCGGACTTCGACGACCACGGCGGCGCCGCGTACGACGGCGACTTCTTCGCCCGCTACCCGGTCGTCGACGGCGTCTTCAGCTGGGAGACGGCGTGGCCGGCCGGCCGCGGCGACGTCAGCGCCGCCATCGACGAGGTCGGCCTGGCCCACGCCCACGCCGCCGGCAAGGCGTACATGATGCCGCTGTCGTCGCTGCAGTTCAAGCGCATCGACGGCGGCGGCGGCGGCGGCGGCAACTGGTACCGCCGCGGCGAGCTGAACCTGGCGCAGCGCATGGCGCAGGTGCTGGCGCTGTCGCCGGACTTCGTGCAGGTCATCTCGTGGAACGATGCGGGCGAGAGCCACTACGTCGGCAACGTGTGGCCCGAGTCGGTGGCCGGCTGTCCGGACATCGCGCGCTACACCGACGGCCACGACCACCGTGCCTGGCAGCACGTGCTCGCGCCCTTCGTCGCTGCGTACAAAGCCGGCGCCACGCTTCCCTCGCAGATCCTGCCCTTTGGCGCTTTTGCCGGCGCGTTCTGGTACCGTGATCGTCTGGTGGATACGCATTGTCGTGGGGACTGCATGGGCAGGCCGAGCGGCTGCGAGAACGCCGAGGATGCCGTCAACTTCGCTGTGCTGCTGCCTGCGGACACGCAGGGCGTGGGCATTAATGTGTGGAGCGGAGGCGAGCTTCTTGCGTCCATCCCCGGGCGTCCTGGTCTGAATGCTCACTGCGTGACGGGAGTGAAGACGGGCCCTCAGAGGGTTGAGCTCATCGGGCCGGACGGTGCCATCATGGGGGCTGGCGATGGCCCCGTCGATGTCTCTGCGGAGGCTGATGATGAGAAGACTTACAACTTCAACTATCATGTCGTGCATGTTTCATGATATCATGTAGGAGATAGAGGATACTAACTTTGTAGAATCTCGTCCTTGCCGTATATCGATCGGATAGCCGGTCCCTCCTCGAATAGACCTTGAAATGCATCGTACAATGCCATTGCTACGTGATAATAATACCGCACACAAAGCTCTAAATCTTTCCTTCGCTCAAACCCATCTCCATCTCACATGTCACGTACATACATACACCCACCCTCCACAACTCCCACCCTCTCCAATCCCCAGGATCCACAATTGAACTCACTCACCCGCCTCAGCTCCTCTGCCCACCCAACGCCTCCGCCGCCACCCTCCCCACGAACCCCGCATACTCACTAAACAACACCCCCTTCAACACCGCCTCCCCCTCCTCCACTGCCCACGCCCCCGCCCTCACGAGTCGCTGCCTCCACGCACTCCGCTGCTCCTCGCTCAACTGCTCCCACCGCCTCGCATGCGCGTCCGCCTTCAGCGCCTCGGCCGCGCTGCCGTGCACCTCGGTGCTCAGCGCCGCAGCTTCCGGATCGTCTTCCGTAGGGCCGGCACGGATGATGATTGCCTTGGAGTCGGCAGGGAGAGGGTCGTCGGATGATGATGATGATGATGATGATGAGGAGGAGGACGAGTGCTGCTTCAGATATTCTGGCACGTACGCCTCGAGGAGCGTGCGGAGGTGCAGCGTCGTTGCCTTCTTGACGATCTCGTCCGCCGCCTCCGCGATGGCATCGCCGGCCTTTTCGACGTTGACGGTGGGGATGCTGGGGGTGTCGAAGAAGCGCGCGCCGGGTGGGAAGAGGGGCATGTCGCCGCGGACCTTGGCGAAGGCGTCGCGCACGGCTTGCGGGATGGGGACGATGGTGATGGGGGTCTGGCCGGCGCTGTGAGCGCTGTAGTTGACGTATTGCTGGAGGCAGAGGAGGGTGATGAGGAGGGAAAAGCCGATGACTAGGACGGGAAGGCCGCGGTCGAGGACGGCGCTGCTGCCGCCGGTGAGGACGTAGCGGCTGTAGGGTTTCTTGGGGGAGAGTGGGCGGAGGGAGAAGGTGTCGACGACGACGGTGTTGCCGAGGGAGGTTGAGGCGAGGCGGAGATACTGAGGGCCTGGTGTCTTTGGAGCAGAGTTCGGAGAGGAGGCTTGCCAGGGGGTGTGGTAGGGTGAAAATGCGAGTTTGGTCATTTGTAGAGGATGCACGTCTCGCAGGCTCGTGTAGCTGCTGAACTTGCTGAGAGTGTCGGTGCGGCTGCCTGAATATTCGAGAGTGTACATTTCGATGGAGATGTCGTGTCCGGCTACTGCAACTGCGATCTGCCGTGCGCCGGTCTCAGGGTCGGCATCTAAAGCGCAAACGTCCATACCGCCAGCTGCCTTCATGCGTCCCGGTAGCTTCTTTCGTAGAATCACCTCGCCTGGAGTATCCGGGAATTTGCGGAGGATAAGGAGCTCGGCGCCTTTGCGCTGCGGCTGATTACAGCACAGAAGGATATGGTGTGGCGTGAGGAACCGAAGGTATTTGATTGTTGGTCGAGAAGCGCCAGACTTGAAAACATCTGGGAAGGGAAGTGTATAGGCAGGTATCGGGTCTTCCGCCGACGTCATTGAGGTCGCCTTCTTTTTCTCAAAGTCGTAGGTGATGTGCGAGACGAATACCTGGTGGTCTGTACAGTACGCAACCGTGAACTTGCCCTCGGAGGGTTCGTAGATATCCACATCATTGACATCCTTCCCCTCCTTCGGATATATCCTCTGTATCACATCCCAGTCCGAAGGCACCGCGGTCGTCGCGTCAAAAATGACCAGCTCGGACACCGGGTTCAGACTCGTTGCTATTGCGCCGATGCGCTTGCTTCCAGACTCGCGTTTCTGGGCCGGAGACAGACGAAGCAGGCGCTGGTAGTTCTCCTTCTTCGCGGTCGCAGAAGTCGGGGGCCTGAAGAGCTGCGTCTTGCCCAGGATAGAGATGCTGCCTTTTTCCGCCTTTGCATCCGCCTCAGCTTCCTGCGCCGCCTTCTTCCTCGGCGGATAGTCTATCTTGAAGGACCGCAAGTGCTTGTTCTTGTCCGCCTCACGCTCTCTTGTAGACGAGTTTATGCCGGCGAAGGCGATGAGGCCGTCTTTGGAGCCCAAGTTCGCGAGCGTCATGACTGCATCTTCGTCGCGAGTAAGGTCGATCTCGGCGACGACGTCCATGGAGGCGCGCGAGGAGACATCGAGCAGAGTGATCTGGTTCGGGACGCCGCTGCGACCCTCACCTCCGCCTCCGCCGACGACGAGGTAGCCGCGATTGTAGGGATCGAAGTCTGCGGCGTACACCGGGTACGGCAGGGTGGCCTTGGTGAAGCTGACGGTGGGCGCCATTGTGGACTGGCGGCCAGGCGGGCGCTCACGTTCGGGGAGAGATGAGGGTGGTCTGGAGTGTGCGGAGCATGTAAGAAGAGCGAAGAGAGGGGATAAGGATGCTGGAGGCTGTGGGAGCGCGCCGGCTTGCCCGTTGCAGTACTAACCGGAGCTCGACTCGGTGACGTTGCTTGAGCTGCCCCTGCAGCCTCGGCTCGCAACCTACGACGGCGCTTTGGGTCTACCCGACGACAGCGTCTTTGTCCGCAAGGTCATGGCTATGAATCCTCCAACACCGGGGGAGAACTGAACTATTCGCTCTAGACATCTCACGTGTGAAGAAGCACAAGATTGTTACGCAAATTATTAACCAATGCATTAGTTCCCATATACTCACTCAAACTCCCGTGAATTCATGTCTATCGTGTCCCTACGGCCATCGCAGGAGCCTCATTCCCCCACACCCAGCCCTCAATCGCTATCCTCGCTGCTCGCCTGTCGCCAGCCAGGGCGCTCCCTCGGAAAAAGCCCAGCCAACAAGAGAATAGCAGCTGGTTGTGGCCTTGGTCCGTCCATGCAGCTTTCGTCACCCACACCCCCGCCATGTCTCTCCAACAACGACCCACTGCATGTACTAGTCCCAAGCCTGGAAACTCGAGGGGAGGGATGGGAAGGGTGGAAATGAGCTGGAAACAAACGCGAAGAAGCAAAAAAGCAGTTGTCAATCATCCGTGGGGCTGGTCCATGCCAGAGGTCGCCCGAGAACATGGGAAATGACTTGCAGAAAAGAGAGAAAGCAGCAACCGCCCTGTCCAACCATCCCCGCCGACAACCCTCTCTCCTCACGCCCATTGATATCAGAATGCATGATCCAGTCGAATCCCCCTTGACGAAAATGCAGCATCGCGAATCAAAGGAATGAATAGCACGCAGTCCAACCCATTCAAGAAAGAGGACCGCCACCGCTGGAAAGCAGGAAAATTTGAGAATCTTTTATTGGCATGTTGCTCGAACGCACGCTAGAACGCACGCTGAGAGACTGACGACTGCAATGCCCGAAGAGTGAATTGTTGCTTAACTTCGCGCTTGCTGAAGAGCTTCGATCTCTGAGTGGCGCACGCAAAGAAGAGGCGAAAAGTTCTGTCGCAACTGGGTATCTTTCATCTTTTTTTCCGAAGACTTTCTGGAGAGAAAAGAAGACTGGTTCCTCAGGTGGCGCGCAATTCGTTGAGAATGACCAGAAGCTCAATGCTTCTTGAAACCATCCTTAACGCGTTCAAGACCAACGCTCGACGAGCTCAAACGCCGAGGGGCGCTTCAGCTTGCCTCCGGACGACTTGTCGGCACCACCTAAACGAGAGAACGGTAGTCAAATAGGAACCAGAAATATTAAATCGGGACCATCTAGTGGGAGCTGCTCTTACGGAAGGCAAGCAGCGAGGCAAGGCTCGTGAGACCACAGCCATTCTTCAAGAACTCGTGGCTGAGCAGCTCGGAAGCCGTGGCACGAGAACGCACGTCGACGCAGAGACAGACGCTCAGGAAAGCCTTCAGCTCCTTAGACAGCTTCTCGGGCTTCTTCAGACGGGGCGTTCCGTTCGTGGCGATCAGGTAAAGCGCCTTGAGCGGCTCCTCGTTGAGGTACGGCGGCTCCGACTCGATCATCTCGATCGCCATGATACCGAGCGACCAGATGTCGACCTTGCTGCCGTACTCCTTCTGCTTAACGACCTCAGGAGCCATCCAGTAGGGGGTGCCGACCATGGTGGCACGCTTGCTGCGCTGCTCGGTGAGCTTGGCACAGAAACCGAAATCGGCTGCGGACCGCGGTTAGCTCTACATTGATTTAATACCGTAGAGGGTTTGCTTACTGATCTTGACGTTGCCACGGCCATCGAGAAGGACGTTGTCACTCTTGATGTCACGGTGGATGATGTTCTGGTTGTGTAGGTGCTCCAGACCCTTGCAAGTCTGCGTGAAAAGTAAAAAATGTCAGTCAAACGTAGTCCTGTTAATCCAGCGGGAGTGCAGATTATTGTTCTGCTTCTGGACTCTCACCTCAAGACAGATGGTAGAGATTTGGTCCTCGCTGATAGACGGGTTGTTGTCGATAACATCCGTCAACGCACCGCCCTCCATGAACTCCATCACGACCCACAGCTCCGAGGCCTCTTCCTGCAAGAAAGCGTCCAAGAAGTTGACAATGTTGGGGTGAACGGAATCCTTCATAACGATGATTTCGTTGACAATCAGCTCCTTGCGGGGCTGGTTGCGCAGATCCATCTGCTTGATAGCAACCTGTGCCCTAGGTCCGTTCTCGGCGAGCAGCCTCTGGGCGGTCTTGGATGGAGCATTCTCGCGGATTCTGGCGACGTAGACGGAACCGGAGGCGCCCTGACCAATCTTCTTCTGCTTGTTGTAAGACTCGAGCGGCTTGTCCTTGGAGACAACCTCGCGCAACCTAGCCATGACCTCGGACTCGGACATAGCTGACATGCGGACCTCCTTGCGGGAAGGAGGATCCTCCTTCTTCGTGAGCGCGGCTTCGGCGGCCTTGACGGCATCATTCTTCGGAGCACCGGTCGGCTGCTTAGACGCGATGTTGAGGGGCTTGGGGGCGGCGGGAGCACGCGTTTGACTAGAAGCACTAGCACCGTTAGGACTGCGAGTATGACCAGAACCTTGTCCCGGGGGGTACCTCTGCTGGGAAGACTGCTGGGGCTTCGCTGGAATCTTCGACTGGGCGCCGTTCTGAGTCTTCGGGGCCGACGGGGCGGGGCGCTGAGCTGCCATCTGGCGGAGGGACCCCGGAGGCTGCTTGTTAGCAGAGTTGGGAGCAGGCGGAGCAGCGCGAGAAGGATTGTAGCGGTCTTGCTGAGGGCGAGCCGGGCTGCCGTCCCTGCTGTCGGGGCCGTAGCCACCGAGCTCTTGCTTAGAGGCCGGTAGAGACTTCTGCGGCAGAGAAGCATTGTAGGCGGCAAGCTCTTCACGCTCTCTCCTCTCAGCTTCGCGACGCTGATCCTCGCGCTCACGCTGCCTACGCTCCTCTTCTTTCCTGCGGCGCCTCTCCTCCTCGAGACGAGCATCAGCGGCTTGCTGGGAAGCCTGTTGGCTGGAGCCGCTGGCTTGCGACTTGACGGTGTTATAGCTGTCCTGACGCTGGAAGCCGTTCGGAGGGCCAGGGCGGGGACCGGCAACGGAGGTGCCACTTGAAGAGTACCCAAGTTGCTTGTTCGTCTCGGCACCGGGAGTGGGGGTGAGGCTGGAGAACTGAGCAGGGTCTTCGGCACGCTTGACCAGCTTCTCGGTGTAAAACTCAAGAACCTCAAGGACGGCCTTGGGGTTCTTCTGGTAATCGTCCTTGGTGATGGCAGAGGCCGTGAGGAGCCTCTCCCATTCCTGGGGCAGACCGACGAAAGCACCGCTTGTGGGGTCAAAGCCAACGTGGACACGGTGGGTGAAGTTGGTGGGGTTGCTCACACCGCCCATGCTGGGGCAGCGCTGGTAGATGGAGTCAATCCAAGCGTAGACCTCGTCATCCGTCTCGACTTTGCAGATGAGCTGCTTCGTGGGGCCATCGCGTGGTGGCGACGCGCCATTGGAAGCGGCGGCTGCAGTCCTGATGATCTCAAAGGAGTACGGGTAATCTTCAGAACGCTGGATGTTGGTGACGTCGCGGAGCTGGATCGTGAACGAGACCTTGGGCGAGCTGTTGCTCTTCAGGAAGTCGAGCTGGTACTCGCGCAGGACGAGGTACTTCTCAGTCCAGAACATTCCTTTGAGCATGCCGTCCTCCTTGACCTTGGCCCAGCCGTCCTTGATCACCTGGTGCACGCCGCCCTTCTCGCTTCCCGTGTGCTGGCGCTGGATCGGAGTGGCTCCGCTAAGGCCGGGCGAGTTCAAGCTCATCTGGGACATATTGCCCGGAAGGCCCTGCGTCGAGGGAGTGAGGGCGAGGCGCGGACGTTCGCCTGGGGGCTTGGGCGCGGGACCAGGATTCATGAACTGGTCGCGGGAGTACATACTGTGAGGTGGGGCTGTCAGCGTACGGCGTGCCTTCGAGGATGCGCTGGAGGCGAAGACGGATCGCGCGAGCACTCGCGGGCCCGCACAGGTCGAGCGAAGTGAAGTGAGTGAGTGGAGGTCCGCGCGCAGGTGACGGCTCCGGTGCAGCAAGGTAGGGGAGACGCGCAATTCGACGCGGTTCAGGGACGTGGGCGGGCGCAACTTACGGGCCGGGGTGGGAGGCCATGGTGAGGGTCTGCGGCGGGCGAGCGAGAGTTGTGGTGTTGTTTACGGTCAGGAGGAGGGCTGTATGTGCCCGACGTCGAGGGGTCGCTCAGGCCGCGGTTCGCTGGGACAGTCGACGACTCGACCGCGCAGCTGCGTGCCCGGGAAGTTTAAGCAGCAGCGCGGGCTGGCCGTGAGCGAACGGCAGAGTACGGGCGGAGGAGCGTATGCCGGCGAGGAGGCCCAGGTATAGGGGCGGGGGGAGGCGACTTTTAGAGAGAGGGAAGTACGGTGAGGCTCATGCGCGCGACGGCGGCTGTTCGCACCGAGTCAATGCTGCGGGCTGCTGATCCGGCGGGGGTCGCAGGCTTGGGCAGCGCTGGCTGTGGCGCGAGGGCGGAGCGAGCGAGACGGGCGTGAGCGAGTGCACGAGCAGTGGAGGTGAGAGCGCGCGGGCGTGGCTCAAGTTTTGGCAGGGTCGCGGGGGCGTGGGCGGCATCCCTGGAGCGGAGCGGTGGTTGCAGAGCTGCAGGCTGGCGCGCTGGCCGCCGCCGTGAACTGAGCCCTGGCAACACGGGATAGCCGCCGCACCAGCTCGGGGCCCACCGGTGCTAGAAATTCCAGAAAGCCGCCCGCGCGCCATTGCCCTCTCCGCCGCCGCGCCGCCGCCCTCGCGCGCGCTGCCTGCGGTGAAGCTTGGAGCGTTGCGCCAAGCCCCTGCCTCCCTATCGCGACGGCGCCGTGCGGGCGCCTCCATCAGCCTGCGACGTCGTCGGCGCACAGCCGCCGCATCGCGTTTCAGAATCCCTTCGTCGCGGATAGAGCACTTGCGGCCACCGGAGCGCGCGAGGATCCCGTCCGCCATAAATTTCTACAACTCCCGCCGTCACGCCGGTGCGGCGGCAAGCTTTATCGCTGCTGCTGCTGTTGCTAATTACAGACCGTTCCGGCTCCACAATGCCTCTCCAAAAGCCGTCGAGTAAACCAATGGCGTCCCAGCGTGGCTGCGAAGAAACCCCACCGCGCCTATCCAATGCAGCCGTTGTCAATTCAAAAAAGCTGAAAACCGCCCTGCGCCTCCGCCCGCGAATGTACACCAAGCCCCAAGTCCCCAGTTATTCGTTATCAACTTATGCTGCCGCTCCATTAGCCCCTCCCTTACCCCCCATGAAGTTGTTCATGTAAGTAACGTAGTCGTATTTCGGCAGCTCGCGGTCCTCCTGCAGGTCGGGGCCCTTGTGCTCCGGCATCTGCTTGATTAGGTCCTCGATGATTTCGTCCGGCACCAGCGAGTGGCGGAGGTCCAGCTCGGTGACGTACGGCTACTTCCCGTCAGTATGCTCTTCTCATCCCCTGCAGTCATTGGACATACCTTGCCGTCTGCAACCTCCCTAAAACTCTCAAAGACCTGGTCGACGTTGTTCTGGTCCTCGGTTTCGTTGACCATGAACCGGATGAACTGCTCGAAGCTAACGTAATTGCTTCCCTCACTCGTCTCCATGAATCTCTCATGCATCTCGTCTTCGTCGTACACGAGACCCAGACTGGCGAGTGCAGCCGAGAATTCCAACTCCGTCAACGAGTTGCTCACATCACGGTCAAAGTGCCTGAAGACGGACTCGAACTCCTCAAGCTGGATGGGCGTAAGGTTGGTCATATTACGCACAACCATCTGGTTGTCGAGGAACGCGAGCTTTTTCGACACACTGGCCTTGACCAAGCTGAGTTCGTACTCCAGCTCCTCGTAAGTGTATGTCGTGAAGTCGTTCTCTTCAATATTAGCTTCTTGACATTGCTTGTCAATGTCGGCAATTATCTCAAGAAACTGATCCAATGGCTGTAAGTTCTCGCTCAGCTTCTGAGTGTGTTGCCGTTGATCTTCTACATCGCCTTCAAGGCCGGACAACGACACGGACAAGGTGTTGAGCGCAAGCGCCAGATCGTTCGCTTTGTCTGCAAACGAACGACGGAGAGCATTTTTGATACTGCAGTCCTTGTTAGTCTCATACAGCCAAGTCGGACTGGTCGGCTTACTCTCTAATAGTCTCGTTGATGACTGAGCTCATTGAGCGCTCTGCGGTCATCAGTCCAGCCCATGCCTGATCGAGAGCCTCCAAGCTGAGTTCAGGCGGAGGTGTGTACGGTCGCAAGCGGTAAGTGCTGAGTTTCGTCTTGATGTTGCCCAGCAAGCTAACCAGGTCAGACTTCTCCGCAACCCACTCCCGCTTCTTGGTTCTTCGGTAGCTCGTAAATTGGGCTGCTTGGTTCTTCGCGTCGACATAAGTTCCATCAAAGACGACCTCTTCCCACTGCTTCCTCTGCTCCGCAATCTGGCGCAACAGTTCCCTCATACGGCGCTCGAATGAGTTCTGCATCTCCCAAGCACCCTGCATGCTCTGCACAAACTTCTCAACACGGCGACCGGCATTCTCGACCTTCTCCATCTGCGAGAAAGCATGGAACCAGTAGGCAATATACGTCATCAGGGAACGCTCATCGGGCTTTGCAACGTCACACACGTCCTCGACGTCGAGAAGGTCGGGAATGCCAATTTCCTTGTTTGCGATCTCGAAGGCGAGTTTCATGTTGCCGGCGTGGTCGTTCTTGTCGAGGGCGTCGAAATCGATGAGGTCCGGGCGGTGAATGTCGAGCAGGGCGCAGCTACACGGCACTTTGTTAGCATCAATAGCATCCATTTTATAGCGAACCTGGCGGACGTACAAAGCCAAGCCGTCGTTCCAGCTGGACGAGAAGTCCCGAACCTCGACCTCGTCGTAGCACGCGGTCTTTCTCTGGCACCACAGCAGCAAACCCTCCTTCGCGCTCAGACCCTGGTCGCTGATTTCGCTGATGGTAAAGCGGAGAATGAGGGTCCAGATCAGGCCGAGGATGATCTTGCGGTTGCCGTCGACGACATCCTCGGCGCCCATGTTGACCAGCTGGATGCTCCGGCCCTTGATAAAGTCCAGCGCCTTGTTGACATTTTCGAACTTCTGGACACGCAGCTTGGGCTTGGAGGCGTACTTGCCGAGGGATTCCTGGGAGAGGATCTCAAGCAGGTGGATGAGGAGAGTGCCGTCGGACAGGTCGGTGCACAGGTCCTTGATGACCAGGCCGCGGACGGAGAGCTTGCTGTTCAGCCTGCAGACGGGTCGGGTCAGAGCGAGGGCGGGAGCGGGAGCAAGTGGGGGGGAGCGGCTGACCATTTCGTGAAGGTCTTCTGCTGGACAATGACCCACTGTTGCTCAAGGGGAGCCATGGTGCATGCGCGGCATTGGCAGTAGCGCGAGGCGTCAGCGGGGAAGCACAGCTGTCGGCCTGCGTGGAGCGGTGGTGTTGTGTTGACGGCGGCTGCGCGGTCAACAATGCAGCGGCATGGGACCCTGTTCGGAGCGGGCCTGCGAGAGCCGGGCGGTGGGTTCCCGTTGGCTGATCCCCGGCGCCGGGCAGGAACTTCAGGGAGGCGCGTGCGGCGCGATCCCTGTTGCGCCTGCAGCTTCTGGCCACCCTGCGCCAAGCTTCCGCCACCCACGCGCCCGCCGCCGAGCTCATCGCGCGCTGCCAGCGTCTGCGCGCTGTCTGCTTCTGCCGACACGTTGCACGGCTCCTGGCTGCCGTCGAAGCGCGCGCGTGCGGGGTTGCTACCATGGCCGACGCCCGCTCCGCCTCTCTGCCCTACCACGAGCCGGGCATCGTGGCTCTCCTGATCCAGTCGTCCTTTCTCGTCGTCCTCAATGTCATCAATGCCATCCTTGACAACACCATCTGCTGCGGCCTTCTTGGCCAGATCTTCATTGGTGTGGCGTGGGGCACCCCAGGGGCGAAATGGCTTGATGAGTCGGCCGAAGAGGTTATTGTCCAGCTTGGCTATCTCGGTTTGATTTTACTCGTATACGAAGGTTTATTTTCTGCTCCTCCCTATTCCTGTCTGTCACTGACGCGCGCTAGGTGGTCTCTCGACGTCCTTCGTCTCTCTGAAGGCAAATCTGCTCCTCTCCATCGCCGTCGCCACCACCGGCATTTGCGTCCCCATCGGCCTTTCCTTTGCGCTGCAAGCCCTCGTCGACGCGACGCCCCTGCAAGCATTTGCCGCTGGTGCCGCGCTTTGCTCTACTAGTCTTGGAACGACCTTCACCGTCTTGGCTACCAGCGGTCTCGCCAAGTCCCGCCTCGGAGTTGTCCTCACGAGCGCGGCTATGATGGACGATGTTGTTGGCCTCGTAATGGTACAGGTAATCTCTAACCTCGGTGGATCGACTTCGTCGTTCAACGCAATTACCGTCATCAGGCCAGTCTTTGTCTCACTGGCATTCGCCGTTTTAACTCCGCTTGCATGCCGTCTGGCTGTAAAGCCCGTCACTCTGTGCTTGAACAAGCACCGGGAGGCGAACCCTGCCGGAGCACTACAGAATCTTCTTTCTAAGCATCAAACTACATTCACCATCCACACAGCCATCCTTATTGGACTGGTCGCCGGTGGTTCTTTCGCAGGCACCTCGAATCTTTTCACAGCATACCTTGCCGGGGCATGTATTAGTTGGTGGGATGCTGAGGTGCCTCATTTACCGATTGAAACATCAAAGGGCACGGACGATAAGGTAGACGAGAGACAGTCTTCCGCGCCAATGGTGTCGAATAACAATAAATTGCGAACGAGCGGAGACGCCGAGAGCACCAGAAGCTTTGCTGCACCTCACACTTCAGGAACTGCAATTTACGAGCGGTACTATCAGCAGGCGGTGGAAAGGATTTTAAAGCCACTTTTCTTTGTGAGATCAACGTTCAATGTGCCTTGTTCTTGCTTCTGACATGTTCAGGCATCGATTGGGTTCTCCATACCCATATCTCAGATGTTCGCTGGCTCTGTCGTTTGGCGTGGTGTTGTCTACACGATTCTCATGCTCTTTGGTAAACTGGTTTGTGGTCTCTGGCTCGTTCGCTTCCGCATCTCGCCCTACATTCCAGAGGGCCTCAAATTCCGCAAGCTCCGCCCGCTTTCAATGCCTCATCTCTGGGGTGCATCTAAGTCTGAAAGAGATCACAAATCCGCGCGGAAGGAAGACCCCAACAGGAAGCGCAGCCAAACGGAGTCTAGTCAACCGCGGCAGGTGCAGCAGCCGTCTTCTCAAGACCGCCGTACGGAAGAAGTCCGAAATAACTCAACCGGTCAACACGGCTCACCCTCTGCCCAAGACGCTGACCGTGGTAACTCCGCTCCCTCCGTCCGACACACCTCGCGTGATCCTAGGAAACCCATATCTCTTTACCCAGCCTCCATTATCGGAAGTGCCATGGTCGCGCGGGGTGAGATAGGGTTCTTGATATCATCGCTGGCACAGAGTAAGGGCGTCTTTCTTCCCAGCAGCGTCTCATCGAGCTCTTCCAATGAGACATTCCTCGTCGTGACGTGGGCGATCATGCTGTGCACTATTATCGGACCATTATGCGTCGGACTGTTAGTCAGACGGGTTAAGAAGCTGCAGAAAGGCGGCAACCGTGCGGTCGAAGGAAGAAGAGATGCCCTCGGTGTCTGGGGAGTCGAAGGATGAACCACTAATATTACAGCATCCGTATTTCACCAATTATAGAGGTGGCATCGGAGCGTTGGAAGTCAAGACCGAAGGTTGGATTTAGATATGCTGAGCTTATCATGGTATCTCGAACTTGTTTACCACATGTAGGAATGCAAACGTAATTACAACACATCGCTTCCCTCCCTCCCTTTCCTCCCGTCTGATGTCGAGACAATGTGGTTTGACATGTCTCGCAGCAGGACCGACTTTGGGCCGCGAAGGAAATTGCCGCGGCGGTGAGGAGCACGCTCACGCCCGCAATTTCGCGTGGAAATAAAAAAGATCATCTCCAGGCCGTATGTGGCGTTCGGTAGCGTCGGCGCTCTCCTCAAATAACGGAGAAGAGACAGAAAAAATAATTTGGAATGTTTCCTAGAATAGAAGGGGATTATAGGGGAGGCCAACATGTGGCTTTTGCAGATATACACCAACTAAGCGCCGTCCAGTTCGTCGTTGCCACTCGCGATGCTCTCACGCGTCCCCAGACACGCGCGCGCGCGCGCGGATGGCCAATGCGCCCACGTTTTCGGCCGTCCGTCCGTCGTGCAGCACGGGGCTGTCGATGGCCAGCTTTGTACCCAGGGTGCCAGGTAGGTAGCACTGGATGCCTGAGACAACCACTCTTTCCTTTTGGTCGCAATCGGAGCGCCGCGCACCCAACGGCCACATCAGAATAGTGGCTGTGCAACGGGCACGTCGTCTATCAGACGCGAGCGTAGACGTTCCGCGTTCCAGGTTCCCGCGTGCGTCTGATGCGTTTTGACAGTTGCCTGTTCCGGCCAGGTGCATCCGTTTCGGGTAGGTGGTGCGCTCGCTTTTCTGCATGCTGCTTTCCGAGGTCCTTTTTTCCGACGCGCTCACATACGGCGATGCGACACGAAAGTCGCAAATGTGGAGAGTAGAGAGTGTGCCTTGATAATATTCTGTGGGGCTGTTTGAAGCTTGCTTGTGGTGGTTTTGTGCCATGCGCCTTGGCGTAAGCTGACGCTGCTGGCTCTCTTTCCCTGGGTTGTTTGAGGTTGAGACGGGAGGATCTGTTTGAGGTCGTCGGCTGAGCAGCAATTGTAGTTCTGGACGAGCTTTGCAAATGACTTCAAGGGGGGGTTGATCGGCTCGTTCGCCGGGCCAGTCGCGATGGCGAGGAAATGGTGCGGAAAGCTCTTTCGCAGCGCCGCATAGTCTATAGTGCCAGCCACCTCGAAAGCTGGTATATGTCCCGGTGCAAAGTCTCAAAAGAACGCTCCCCTTACTGCACTGTTACCTCGTGCCCAGAAACTGACACAGCTCATCCTGTAGCGGCAACACAATCTGTTCAATAGCTGCCTGCAAGAACTCTGAATCCTGAAGGCTGGCACTCGGGTCTGCGAAGCATCTCAGGCAGTGTGCAATGGCGCCTTGGAATGCTGCAGACAGCTCTTCCTGCTCAGACTCGTACCACTGATGTGCTGTGCACAGCATAGCAAGCGACGTATCGTGGCTAATGTATAGATTCGCTGGCATGTGCTGCTCGCACGGCTTTCCGAAGTAGAGCTCTAGGAGTATGATACCGAGCGCTAGCAGCGTGGCATTCTTGCTGCTGAAAGCTTTTGGGTTGGCTGAACGAGGCTCCGACATGAATTTCTGCGCCACATGCGGATGCTCGATATCGACTGAGCGATTGGTTGAAACGGTCCGGTAGAACATGATGTCCCTTTTGCTCCACTGATCACCGATCCACGGTGAGGCATGTAGTTGAAGGATCGATGAGGCAACGGTGACTGCTAGTGTGTAGCGCTCCTTCTTGCTTAGCCGAAACTTTCCGTCGCCTTTCAGCAGCTCTTCCAAAGAGACGGTCTCAGCTTTCCGTGAGAACCTCAGACCGTTGAGAGGAACGGGATATGTTCCGCGTAGTTTGCCATTTTCCATCGAGAATCCGATGCAGTGCTTTTCTCCGCTGTCAAATTTCTGCATTATTGAGCAAAGGTCTTTGATTTCTTTGTGATGAGAGCTCTCGCTCTGGGTCCGCAGAGGCGAGTGCGACGGTTTCGGCGAAGGTGGAGGCGTTGTTGGCGAGAAGCTGACGCTGCGCCGGGGATGTACGTGGAGGCTGCTCATGCTCGCGGAGAGATCGTCGTCCTCATCCGAGAAGCAGATTTGCGCCTCCTTCATCAGCCACAGCGAAGACTTGTCCGTGAATGATACTGTGAAGATCGTCCCTGGCTCACAAGCCGGTCTTCGCGGTCCAGATTTCGAACTAAGGTCTCGGCGCTCGAGATGCAGGTTCGTGAGATGCGACTCTCTACACGAGCAGCTGAAGGCATCCAAGAGAGTGTGATGAAGGATCCTCGCGTATGTTTGAACTTTCTGAAGCTTCTGCGCTATTGACGGCTTCGACTTGCTTCGGTAGGGCTCCAGTTTCTCGGATTTCTCCGTAAAGCGCTCCAACTCTTTGTTGCATTCATCCAGCTCTTCCAGCAGCCGTTTTATTTTCTTCTTATTCATGGTGAACCTTACGCGTTTCCTGAACTCAAACTTGTGGCCCACTTTCGGTCTTCCGTTGGCGACGAGCATGGCCTCGAGATCATTCCGCGTGACACTGGTGGCTCGTTCCAGATCCAGTTTCTCCGCAATTGCCTTCATTACTTTTTCAATGTCCCTGATCGTCTGGTAGTACGCGTGGTACGATTCGTCCAGCTTCTCCCTGAGCTTTTTGGTCATCTCCGGGTCTTTCCAAAGTTCTCCGTTTGGCTCCGCGATCATCTCTGCCAGCTCATACTCGGTGGTGATGGGGCCAAGCAGAAGACGCAGCGTCTGTTCGTAATGTACGTGCTGATTCCGGAGCTTTCGTATATACTGAGGCAGGTAGTTTTCCCATTTTACGAACGCCTTGACCGGATCCAGACCGTCGTTGTAGTCCTCCAGCGCGGAGATTACCAAGGGTAATACGGCCAGGACTATCCCGGCGACCTCTACGCCGCTCATCTTGGAAACTTAAACTCAATGGTTAAGGCAGAGTGAGTGCCGCGGCGAAAATTCTCTCTCAAACGACCAGTCAAAAACGCCTCGCCGGAATGGCCGGTAGTGAATCGAATGGCATCGAATTGCGCGACGCTGCTCACTCTTCGACAAGCGCGATGGATCCCCAGCTCTTCCGGCTCGGCGAAGATTTGAACCAAATATCGAGTTGTTGCCTGCGGCCCCCACTGACAAGTTCAGGTGACTCGGGGCGCCCGCTGCCAAGTGGCGGTGTGTGCAGAGACGCGAGATACCGCGGCGCGGCTGGAGTCTTAGAGCTCTGAGGTGCACATGCGAGTGAGTGCTGTGCTAGCGGCAGCGGAGAAGAGGAAGGACTGCGAACGGCCCGAGAAGACGGAGATTTCGAGATTAGAAATGGCGGTGCTCAGCCGCAGATGCGTGCTGGGGTTGGTGTAAGCCCTTACCTTTTCGGGACGCGGGGCTGTGGATCATGCAAGCACCCACGCCATCCGCGCTGGAATTCTCTTCTCACGATACCCTGCTTGACGTGACGCGCTCGCCTGGCCGTGCTGTCCCATGTCGGGCTCCCGTGCCAAGCACCATGACCGCCATCACAGCCGGCACTGTTGCGTGCTCCCGCAGCTTTCGCCTTCTCGCAGCGGCTCTTGAGGGCGGCGATGCCGCGCATCGGGGCCTGATCGACCCGGCAACTCTCGAAGACGAATATGGTCGCTTCAGGGTCTGGAGCGGGAATCTCGGTGCGCAGCAGAAAGGGCACAGCTCGCTTGATTATCGCCTGCGAGACAGCCCCCTGCTGCAGTCCAACGTCCTGAAACTTCTGCAAGAGCTGGAGGCCAATCTCAACGAAGGTGGGCGGCACCATCCGATTCGCAATCCGAATGTTTGGACACTGATCAAATCGTCAGCGCGAGCCGTCGTCACGGGGGCACGGCTGCCTTACGAACAGCAGGCATTGTCTGGAGATTTCAGCGATGATAGTGCCTCCGAGGATTCTGGCGATGATGACGATGGCAGCGAAGAGGAACGCCCCAGGTTCGAGCTTCAGCAAAGGATGTGCGAAGTTGTTGATATCGTCAACAACTTGTACCGCTTATCAATCAGGATCCGCAGTCCCACCCTACGGACACGCTCCCTGAAGGCTGCGGCTTTCAAGCAGATTGACCCGCTTACCGGTGTTGACGTCTTCAGTCAGTACGCCGAGTATGACAAGAGACATACCGAAGATGCTCTTGCTCAGCTCAGGGCTGGTTTCCCCGCACGGCAGGATGAAGATGTTGCATTTCTTGTCCAACGACTAAGTAAAGCTATCACGAAACGGCGCCAGCAGTTCAAGTACTGGAAAAAGCACCGCGATAAGCTGGCGAGCTGGTCAGGACCGGAGGAGGCGGTGGCTCCTTCCACCAATGGCCCCAATGTCCGACAGGCGCCTCAAGATGCCCACGCAGACGACTCAGATCACGCCCCCGAGGTTGTCAAAATAGATCTGAGGGCACCAAGTGAGATCCAAGCGCGAACTCTCCTATCTGGAACCGAAGCAACGGCACACCATCGAACTTTGGATGATGCCGTCGATAGTCAATCCGTCACTTCAGTGGCTACGACAGCTAGGGATCTCGGTGGACATGGCATCGACCTTCCACCTCCTCCCGATTCCGCAGATGGAGAAAGAGACTTCGAGTGCCCATACTGTTTTGTGATCTGTCCAGCTCGATACAGTAGAATGCGCTCTTGGAGGTATGAGGTAGCCTCAGCACGAAGAAAGCTTCAACTGATAGTCGAGTAGGACCCATCTTTTGCAGGACTTGCAGCCATATGTATGCACCTACAAGGACTGTCCTGATCCGAATCAGCTCTTTCGCAGCCGTCGTGAGTGGCTCGAGCATGAAAGCTCCACCCACAGAAAGGTCTGGCGGTGTCCCAGCCATTCCGGTGCCGTTTATTCGTCGCGGATAGGGATCAGAAACCACTTTGAGGATTTTCACGGAAATGACCTCTCAGAGCAGCAGACAAATCAGCTGATCAGTATTGCCGAAACTTCGACCAACGATTTACGAGAGTATTGTCCGATTTGCTTTGCCGATGCCAAGAATCCAAGCATGGCGGGCAATCTCCACAATCACATTGCCAACCACCTGGAGAGGTTTGCTTCTTTTGCACTTCCCAAATTTGCCGGACCGGACGATAATAAATCAGCTGCTAGCATGGATGCGTCTCATGGAAGAGGCAGCTCTTCCGCGGAATCACGGATGGCGAGTTCACACTGGTCCACGGACACTGCATCCGACAACAATGAGAGCGAAAGGCTCCATTCCAGTAACGTGGACCTTGATTCCCCCTTCACTTCAGATGACATGATTAACCGGCTGCTGATTCTGCTGGACAACATTGAACGGTCAACGGAACCCGGGTTCTTATCCGGGGAAGACTGGATGAAAGTCCGCCCAAGCTTCAAGGCACTTTTCCCTCAACCGCAGGCGTCGGAAGTCTTCAACTGCTTGGACAACCTCTTCCACGGTTTAAGAAACTCTCATACGGATTTCGAGCAAATCAAAGGGCAAATCCGTATATTGGTTCCGTCCAATTCCCAGAATCAACCAGCCTCCGATGTGGTTCGGCACGCGCTGCAAAAGGAGTCGACTCTCGGATTGCAATATGGTCAGATTGAGGAGGCCCAGTCCTTAGCCTGGTCGGTCTATCTTAAATGCAAGGACCAGCCTGGGTTCTCAACACGCCTACGAGATGACGTCTTCATTATTCACTCGAATCTGTCGGCACTCGCCAACACACCCGACCCCCGCAGAGATATTTTACCGAAAAATATCACTGAGGCAATTGCGGGTGTCACGGAAACTCTAATGGATATCCAAAACCTGACGGAGACATACAAGCGCTATCTAGTGAACAAATCGGCCGAGAGCCTCTGCGAAAAGCTCTCAGCATGGACCTGGAGAATCGATGCACTCATAGCGAACGCAAAATTAGGCGGAATGATCTCAAGTCTGGAACGGCCTGGATTATCCGTGGATGCGGTGCAGTCGGTGCCTGATGCGCGCAACGATAAAATGGAACGGTTCATGGAAGAAAAAGAGCAATCTTCCGTCGAAGGTGCATCATCGAGCGACATGGTCCTATACACAGTCCGGATATCCAATTTGCCAACAGGGATCAAAGAAAGAGAGAAATTCGCTGATTCATTCGCCGAACTGGGCTCCGAACGATTCTACGTTGACCCGAAGAACGAGACTCGTGGATTTGCTACATTCAGAGCGCTTGAGGATGCAAACCGCGCCATATCCGCTTTTGGAAAATCGAGATTTCCCAACTTAGAGCTCGAACTTGATTACGTCGAGAATAAAGAGAATGAAGAGGCTGATCCGCTTCGGAAGGACACTCCGGAATGGCCTGTGCGCTTTGATGTTGAGAAGTTCATTGAAACTTTACGGAGGTGAGTCTACGTGAATCGACTGATAGCTCATATGCTAAAATATGTCCTGCAGCGCCCTCGATGAGCCTAAATGGATCTCTCTGATCCGTTGGGCCGACGCCGGTGACTCATTTTTCATCCTTGATGAAGAGCTTTTCTCCAAGTACATTCTGCCGAAGTTTGAACTCGAACACTTCTCCTTGTTCAAAGAACGGTTGACTGTGTGTGGCTTCGTTCAGACAAAATATAAGGATGCGACTTCATTAGGAGAGAAGCCCGCCAGCAACTGGTTTCACAGGTCCTTCCATCGCGACAAGCCGGAAGCTGGAAGTCGTATTCCGTTCTTGACAAGACTGAAGGTCAGATTTGCAAGCCAGATTGAGAAGATCAGCGGTGCAACCAAGCAAACCCACGTCGACGAATCCAGATCCAGGTTCATCCTAAAGACTGTATCCAATATACCAAAGATCCCCGCTCTCTACTTGAATGGGTGGCTGAAAGAGCCCTCTTCTGGCTTCACTGCACAACACCGGCCTAACGAGGAAATCAATCGGAAGATTTCGATGTTGCAACACGATATCACGATGCTTGACGTTGACGCTATTGTTAATGGTACGACCCCAGGCTTGAACTCTGGCGCTCCCGACTCGATCAGTTATAAGATCCACCAAGCTGCTGGACCTGGACTCCTGCAGGAATGCAAATCCTTGGGGCTATGTGAGATGGGGCAATCAGTGATGACCAACGCATACAATTTGCCATGCCGGAAGGTCATTCACACCGTGAGGCCGCACTACTTCCAATCCGCTGCTTCCCTTGACCACAACAGCTTGTTGGCCAACTGTTACCGGAACTCCCTTAAGCTTGCGGCCCAAAATGGGCTACAGAGCATTGCATTTCCATGTCTCAGTGCTGGTGGCTTCGGCTTTCCCAATCGAGAGGCTGCGGAGGTTGCACTCAACACCACACGAGCATTTTTGGAAACGGGCGGAGGCAACAGCCTGCAGAGGATCGTCTTCTGCGTGTATAAAGATTTGGATCAAATTGTCTACAGGACACTCATTCCGCAATTTTTTCCTCCAAGTCCGATCGCCCCCCGATTCCTCCAAACGCAAGAAATTCGGGAGGAGACACCCAAGTCTGTTGAAAACTATCACGCGGATGATACGCCAGGCCAAGAGCAGGAGAACATGTTTGAGATGGAAGTCGGAGCTACAGAATCCGAAAGACTGACCAGACCCACTGTGTCACGGTTGAGTGGGTCAGTCGAAAGCCTCAGTCGGTTGACAGGCGGGCCTTCGCTCTGGGCATGCTGCAAATGTCGAGCCAGGCCCATGGAGACGCCGAACTGCCTCGTATGCTACCACGAGCTCTGCAGTTCCTGCGAGGGTGAGACCGTCAGTGACAAGGCGCCAAAGCTCTTCCTTGTGTATCTCCATCCGTCGTCAAACATGTTGGAAACATTCCAGGAGAGCGGGTTGACGTCACTTGACCGAAGAGATCTCATTGATCAAGAGAATCACACCAAGGGCTCGGTCAGGTCTCGACCCAACAGTCCGACTCGGAACTACCGTCCGACATATGTCAAGGTCCACCGCAAGCATCTCTCCTTGGACACTCTGTTCTATTATGACCTTCCGTTTGAATTTGACAGCGTGAGCACCGCGTCAGTCCTACCTTCGAGAGAATTCTTCACTAACAACTTCACAGACCGATCAAGACCACATCATCATCATGCGCGAGCTCAACGAAGAACAAACGCGCGTCCTCTTCGAGCATTCCCGGCGACACCGCAGAAACCTCCCATCCATCATCCGGACTCGCACCCACCCCAACCCCCTCAGTCCCCTCCTCACCATCAGAATCGGCTCCGACCCAGCATTCAGCACACAGAACCAACCAGTCGGCGCACCGATCTTCCTACCAGAGCCTTTCGTCACCCTCGATCACTGCGACTTCTACATCGAAGACGGCCAGCAGTGGATGCTCGAAATCAACCGCGGCTCCGGCAGCACCTTCCTCAACGGCTGCAAGCTCGTCCGGCTTCCTGCGCCAGACGACGACCACGACCAGGACCAGCCGCCGCTGCTACCACCACACGACTCGCGCGGCTACCTCGTCAAGAGCGGCGACATCCTGGGGCTGGGCGAAAACGACACCAGCAAGCCCGTCTACCTTTTCCGCATCGAGCTCGACGGCCTCGGCAGCAGCGAAGACTCTCTCTGGGAAGAAGCCGAAGCGCGCGCCTCGCGCTACGGCTTCCCAACCATCGGGCTCGACGAGGATGATGAAAACGAGGAGGACGACAGCGGCAAAGACCGCACAGACGCATCTGATGAGGACGGCGCCAACGCCAGCGACGCCGACGGCGAGGACATCGACCCGGAAGTCACATCTGGCTACAAAATCGTCGATGCGTCGAGCAGCAGGGCGGCACGTTCCAGCAGCATCAGCAGCATCGGCAGCAGCAACAACAACAACAACATTAACACCCGCTGGACCAGAATCGACCGACGTCTCGTGAACCCGCAGGCGCTGCAGGAGGCGGGTGAGGAGTACGAGAATCGGGTTAGGTATATGTTGGTTTTCAGGGAGCTGTCCTTCAGCGAGGTGCAGCGGCTGGCGCAGCGGACAAGAGAGACGAGAGAGATCAAGACGGCGACGGAGTATACGAGGAAGGAGAGGAGGCGGAGGGAGAGGAATTTTAGGAGGCAGAAGGCGGCGGCGAGGGATCGGAAGAAGGAGAAGATGGGGACGGCGGCTGGGCCGGCGTAGTCGGGGGTTTCGGTTCGTTGGTGGGTTGTCGAGAGACTGGCTTTGCGGGGTGTATTGATGGGCTGGGGAAGTTCAGGGCAATGTAGTTATATGTATGCACGTATTGTTTGCGTCTATGGTACAATTACCCCGCTGCGTGAACTCGTGTGCAGCTTTAGATGTACATTTCGCAACCCACAGAAAGATAGAATATAGATTTAGGGCCAGGACCTTTCCGCTTGGAGAACATGTATCACAGGTTGTTGATGATGAGGGTTAGGCCGATAGTGACAACCCAGTAAAGCCAAAACCACCAAGATACAACGGTCTCACCTTTTCCGGCTTGAAAATCAAAGAATTTAGTCGAGAATAATGTCTGTGAACGATTGATCCCAGTCAACTCATTAGTCGTTGGCTAGTGTGAGGTGACAATGATATAGCTGGAAGACCTGCATGACTTGAGAATCAAGATTAAAGAGACTTACAGTAACGAATGTAGCAGGAAGTAACAGCACAGTTACAATCGAAATGATCTTCATGGCAGCGCTATCCCGCGAAGTGACCAAAGCATCCATTTCGACGTCTTCGGCAGTCGCCTTCATGGCCGCATTGTCCTCTCTACTCGTGCGAGCAACCTCAAGCGAGTCTCGCGCTAATTGGGCATTGTACGCATTGTTCTTTTGCGCAATAAGACTCTAGGCCTACTCGCAGACGTCAAAAACGGAACCAGAATGTCCAAGAATCAAAGGAATTCAGTCCAACTTACCGTCTGCACTTGCACCTGCGCGCGATTAGAGAGGTATACACACCTCCCATTGACGCCATTCAGCCAATTGCGAGTATTGATGATCTCCTCCTGAAGCGATGTTGTGCTCTTCTCACCTGCATAAACCGGCGCTGAATCTCCCAATCGCTGGCCACGCTCCATAGCCTCCACAAACTCCAAGATAGGGAGGAGAACCTAGCAAGTGTACATCAAATACGCAATCTTTGAGGAAACGCTTGCCAAGCTCCGTGTGATGGCATTCAGGAGGGAGTATCGAAGAGCGAGACCCAGATTATTGATTGGATTAGGATTCAGCCCATGTTTGAAAACATAAGTTGAGGTGCAGCCCTCGGTGCCGCTGGCATGGACCATAGCGACACCGAAATGGCTACAACTCCTGCTGTAATTGGTTTTGAAAATGTAGTCTGGGAAGTAAGTCTTTCCGAAAAGGCCCGGGAGGAGCTTAGGTATCGATGACGATGAAGGTCTACTTCCTGCCCTTGCCTGCGCACGGTCTCCCCCAGTGCCCAGGCAAACAAAACGGATGACTGACTAAGTCATGTGCACCCTCACCCGCCATGCCCGTACGTCCTGCTGCCTGCTGCTGCCTGCCGTTACCTGCGCACGGTCTCCCCCAGTGCCTAGGCAGACAACCTGACAGAGGGCTGACTAAGTCACCCGCCATCATAGTGCCTGCCCTCGCCTGCGCACGGTCCCCCCAGTGCCTACTATATAAGACTTGCCCATCGTCCTCCAACCGTCTTCTTTTCTTCTTCAGCGACGGCGGCTCAGCTGGGATGGCCCAATCAATGGCCAGTGGCTAAACGGCCGGGGTGGACGGGGTTCGTGTCCATGTATTCCATGCATTCCAAGCAGAATGGAAGGATATGGACGGCCGGGCTGTGTGTAGCTTCTTGCTCTCATAGCTTTGGCTTTCTCTTCTCGTAGCTTTTTCATTTATTTCTATCTACTGTTTGCCATTCATTCCATATATAACTTTTCCCAGAAAATCTCGAAGAGCGAAGTATGCCTCACTCTCAGCGGTTGCGTGATCTTCAGCGTGAAAGGTGGCATGTCATTGGCGTGGAGTAGTTCCCTCCGAGCATCAAGCGCTGCCCCTCCGAGCAATCCGCGCCATCAGCGTCTTCAGCTCTCGCCTTCGCATTCCAGCCTGTATCAAGACGTCGCCGAGACCAGGCGGGCCTGCGCGAACGAACCCCACCTACAGCCTGATCCTGGGGTTGCTGCATGACTAGGTGGAGCCTTGATAAATGTTGCTGTCCCCCGGCAGAGGGCTTGAAGATATGGGAAAGGCAGACCGAATGATCGGCTTACACTATCAAAAACATTGGGTGACATGGGAAGAGGTAGTAGGGAGCCATGGTCTGTGTAGTGCGAGCCTGTTAGTCTTTTTCAGGAGGTCAGCATAAGGATAGACTACGACCAACTACACTTACGAGTAGCCGGGAGTTCGTCTGAATTCTGGCGGACGATAGATTACTCTCTACACTTTTGCCAGCCACTCGGATACCTGGCTTTGCGCAAGTTCTCCAGAATCAAAGCTATTCAGTGATTGATCCTGTGTCGGGTTAGCCGTAATTAATAAACCCAGGAGATTGTGCCCCTCTTACCTGGTAGGTCATTGCATCATAATACTTTAGAGAAGTGGTACTTTCATAGAAGTGTTCGGCATCCTCGAGGAGCTGGCGACGCCGAAACTCTTCCATATGGGTTGCCAATGTTCCAGAACTCGCAGAAGAGCGAATTAGGTACTGATAAAACAGGCGGAGACACCGTCAATCAAAGCTTCGTGTGTGATCGGCTCACGCCGTCTCTGTTCGCCTGTATATGTGCGTGCGTCCAGAAAGACGACAGTGAATAGAGCAGGGAAGGGGTCAAGGTGTCATCTCTAGCCCCCACGAATTGATCGAATCTCTAAGCAAATGAGCCACATCAATGAATGTTAGTCTCCTAAGCAACTAGTCAGCCTTAGCCCTATCCTCCACCATGGTACCAGGTCGATTCGCATGGTATTGTAAGAGTCGTGCATACGGAGTTGAAGCATTCATCTAGATGTGAGAGCGTAGCGAGGAATAACTCCTCACATTGAGATGAATGTCCCAATTCCTTACGTTCGAACCGTTACAGCTTTGTTGTCGCAATACTACACAAGTTGACCTCGAGAACGTCGAACAAGTGGACAACAGACCCAGGCCGCAAGCTGTAAGTGAGTTCTCAACAGTCCGAACCCTACCAAGTATGCTATGATTCGGAGTGTGTGAATATTCGTGACAGAACTTGGTGGTGACGCCTCGCTATGACTGCTGCCGTATTATGCCTAGAGTTGAGAAAATGGTCTTGTGCAAGTAACAACAATCTTGAAGCTTTACATGATTTATGCTTATTGGGAGATTTAAATTCTTACGAAACGACAACAGCCAAGAAAGTCAAAGCAAGACATGATATAACACACAAGCATGAGAATTCAAGGCTTCTGAAAGTTGCAGCTAATCCCGGGGATTAGGTGAACATGCAAGTGTGGGGAGTAGAATGATCGTCACAAGGAAAATGATCAAAATCTCGAAGCAATGAAACCAGCAAATGAAGTCACTTGCCTTTGACGTCATAACGCACGAACGATGTCCGCCAGTCTACGCTTCTGGCAACTGTGAACACTGACTTTGCATCTGAATAGTCTCCAGGCACCCGGGCATATGAGCAGTGTTAGTGTACCGTCAAGAGATGTGTCCGGCGGTCAGGGATGCCGACTGTTGGATTGGAAATTGTTCGGATTCGAGTAGCGCAAAGGAGTAAATCCCCGAACCCCGAGCCATTCCCCAGCTCGATCATGATCCAGCCATTTGCTCTTTATTTTGCACATGCGCCGATAGTGGAAAAACTCCTTTTCCTCCCAACCCAGATGCTTTCTCCTTCTCGCTTCAATATCCTCCCCCTTCCCCTATTTCATTTTTTCGCCTTCCGTTCTTTCAGGGAAAGACCTTACGCGGACTTGGCGGCCTTCTTGCCCCTGACCTTGGCGGGCTTCTCAGCCTTGACGGGCTTCTGGCTCTTCTTGATGGCGCTAGCGCGGGCGACGGCCTCCTTCTGGAGGTCGGCGCGGTAGTGGCGCTTGACGGTGGAGTTGATGATGCCCTTGTAGACCCTATCACCAGTTGTCAACAATCGCAATTCGCTTTGCCATAATCCGCCAGATGACTGCTACGCCTGCGATCCATGCGGTGTATACGCAAAGCTCCGGCGCGGGGGTTCCTAGGTGGTCTGTACGTACTTGCGAGAGGCGGTGCTGGGGCCGTAGACAGAGGTCTGGATGGCGGAGGCGGGCTTGTTGGCCTTGTTGCTCTTCTTGACGAGGAGCTTGACGCCGCCGTTCTCAGAGGGCTGGACACCGTAGGACTTCAATGACGCAAAAAGCCGGCGTTAGTCCAATATATCCTTCAAGAGTCGCGCATTGCCAATATTGGAAATACCTTGTCGTTGACGAAGCCCTCGTACTGCACACACGAAATCAGCACAACCGCACGACGCGAATACATGCAGGAGGAGCAAAGCGGACCTTCCTGGCGTGGACGTTGGTCAGGTTCAGCGGGTCGCGGGAGAACTGGACACCACCGGCCTCCCTGCGCTTGAGGAGGAAGGCGCTGGTGTTGCGGGTAACCTCCCAGATGAGGTCGGCGGAGACGTTGGAAGCCATTGCGTCGGTTGGTCGGAGGGGAGGATTTGCGAGGGTGTCGGGGCGGCCGTCTCTCACTGCTTGTCGTCTCGTCGGCGTGGAGGGTGCGGTGTGCACTTCCAAAATGCCGTCGCCAAACCACCCACAACCGGCTTAGCGCGGGCCGTCGCGCGGCGCGGTGGATGAACAGAAACGCCGACGTCCGAGACGCGCGCTCGGCCCCCTGGCCGGGGGGCGCAGCTGGCAGCCAAGCGCTGACGCCAGCTGCGGATCGCCGGGGGCGGCCTGTGCGGTGCCCGAGCACCGCCGCGGCGCTGCGCATGCTAATCTCGTACCTCAGCCAGCTGCCGACGCAAATGAGACGTCTACTCCACTGCAGCTTCATGCGTCGCAAGCCGCTGTAGCTGCTGGGAAGCCCCTCCCGACCGCGCCGACCCCACCAAACACCATCAGCTTCCATCGCCGACCGCGCCGCCACTCTCTTTGTCCCGTTCGATTCCGTTGCTTCTCGCCATTTCGTCACCCGCCTCCGCACCCACCCGCGCTTCCGGTTCCGCAAGAATACTACTACTAATACATACCTCCGTATCTCCAAATCTCACCACCCATCGACTCTCGACCCTACCGTCCACCATGCTGCTCGACAACTACCTCTTCTACTCCATCGCCTTCTCCCTCCTCCTCATCGCGACCGGTACGTCCTGCGCCCCCAAAAGAAGCCTAGCTAACGCACCCCATCCCTCTCTCCCCCCACATACACACGCGTCGCCCCCCATCGTCCCCCATCCCCAACCACGCACCCAGCTAACACTCCACAGCCCTCTACTTCACCCGCTCGCGCTGGACATCCCACCTGCCGCACCTGCCCTTCTCGCGCTGGCTCTACAGCCGGATCCCCGGCGGCAACACGTTCGCGGACGACATGGAAGCCGGCTTCAGCAGCGCGCACTTCGACCTGGCCGGCAACGTCGCGGGCGGCGACGCGCGTGCGGGCCTGGACGACCGCGCCAAGGCCGAGGTCCGCCGCATCATGAAGGCGCGCAAGTGCGGCTTCGACGAGGCTCGGCGCATCTACATGCAGGATCGCTTCGCCAAGAATAACATCGGGCCCGACGGCAGGCCGAGGGATCCCAAGTTCGTCTCGTTCTCGTGAGCCGGGGCGGGAGTGCTTAGAGAAGCACGATTTATATGATTCAGAAAAAAAAATGGTGGGGGGATCTCGAAGGGGATAACGCAGGTGTTCGGTAGTTTAGGCTGGGAGGAGTACCATCAATTCGTGGATCACTCTCTGTTTGTAGAGCGAGCGCAGGCGTTTGTTTGGGAGGGATTGGGGTTTTTTTCTTCTTCTCTAACCACAGGAGCGTCCTCCGTATTTCCTTGTTTCATTTCTCATATCTCTCATCACGCCGGACTTGTCTTCCATTTCATTTTCCCGATCCGAGGGCGAGTAGAAGCACGCATCCAGATGGCAATGCTGCACCTCATACCTCACCTTTAGGTCAGGATGGATCTTCTACTCCTACGAAGTCACTAGCAATTGTGCGTCACTCCGCAGCAATTCATCATTCCACTCACACCGATGATGCAGCGATTTCAGCTAATTCGATCGGATTGCTGTTCGTCATAATTACTGACCGATCCACTCGGAAGAGCAGCATGACTACTTACATCCGTGCCCATATGTGCAGGCATAGCAAAGACCCCTAGACGCCGTCCTTTCCCTTGAAGGTGCTAGGCCCATCCATAATTTTCATTCCCATTAAAGGCTAAAGGGTATTCATCACTGACTTGCTCTGATCCTGAATTGAAGTCGAAAGGGTATTGAGAAGCGCAGAACAGTCAAAATTCAGCGCCTGCCATAGCCCTGCTGCTGGAAGCTCGGGGGCATGCCCGGCGGAGGAGGGCCTTGACCACCCGGAGGGAAGCTAGGAGGGAAGCCAGGAGGAGGAGGAGCAAAGCCGGGCGGCGGGGCACCAGCGGGCGGGAACTGTCCGGGAGGCGGACCAGAGAAGCCGGGAGCCATGTAGCCAGCAGGACCACCGTAGCCGGCCTGGGACGGCGGGGGGCGAGCGGGAAGACCGGCTGGCGGAGGCGGAAGCGGGTTCTGCGGGACCGGAGTGCGGGTCTGCTGGTGCGGCGGAGGAACGTTCTGGTAGTTGTTCGGCTGCTGGAAGCCAGCCGGGGCCGGAGGCGGCGGAGTGGGACCGGTGCCGTTGAGCATGGCAGCAGGAGCGCTGGGAGCCATGGGAGCGGGCGTGGTGTTGAAAAGAGCCGGGGGAAGAGGCTGCGTGGCGGGCTGGACACCGTGCTTGCGGGCCTGCTCGGCGAGAGCACGCTCAGCGGCGTCACCGTGACGCTCACCCTTGCCGTCCTTCTTGTAGGCGTACTGGACGCTGATCTCCTTGTTCATGAGGTACTGGCCATTCATGTTCGTGATGGCCTCGTCGGAGGCCTCGAAGCTAGAGAAGGAGACGAAGCCGTAGCCCTTGGAAAGGTTGGACTCGTCGCGGGCGACCTGTGCAAAGCGATTGGGTCAGACAACATATGACACATGATGTTGAGGGAGCGCATACCTTCGGCGCAGAGACCAGGCTTCCAAACCTCGAGAAGCAGTCGAAGAGGACCTTCTCGTCCACCATGGGGTCCAGGTTACCGACGAACAGCTCGGCGCCAACCTCGACGGCCTTCTGCTTGTCGGCGCTGGCCTTGTTGACGCGGATGGGCTTGCCGTAGAGGCGGATCTGGTTCATGATCTTGGCGGCGTAATCCGCCTCCTCCTCGCTCAGAAACTCGACGAAGCCATAGCCTTGGTGAAGCTGGGTGACGCGATCCTTGGGCAGATGGACGTTCTGGATGCGGCCGGCCTGGAGCATGAGCTCCCAGACCAGCTTGTCGGTGACGCGCTCGTCAAGGTTGCCAACATAGACGGTGGCTTCCTTATCCTGCTCCCTTTGACGCCAACCGTCCCTTATGTCAAGATGTATTTTCTTCTATCACAATGCGCGTGGATGGATGTTAGACTTACCAATGACGTCCGGGGGCCGACATGGCTGCAATGCGTGACTCGGAGCTTGCGACGCACGGGGGTGGGCAGCAGGCGCGGCTGGGGTGTTGAAGGTGGTCGCGGTCGGAAGGTGGAAGGCGATGATGTCGCAGCTTCAAGAGCTTACATGCGGCGGCGGCGGCGGCGACGCGCGCGGGCCCCAGAAAACTTCCGGAGCTCGCGATTTGCCGACGTTCTGCCGGCGCATCGACTTTTCGACCTCATCATGTCCATGACGCCGCCGTGAGAGACATCGCCGCAGCATCCTCCGCCTCCCAACATCCTGTCCACAACGCCCTATTCTCCAACCACAGCCAAGATGTTCACTCTTTCCGAGGAGTCCAAGGTACTTTTCCACGACATGCACTCAATTCCCGCACCTGCTGACGCTCGCCGCAGGAGCGCATCTCCAAGCTCATCGATGTCTCCCGCGTCGCCATTCACTAGTATGCCCGTCGCGCCCTTTCTCCGCGCCGCCTTTGATCTGACGAGTTGACAGTGGCTACTTGCCCTTGATCCTCTACCTTGGTAAGCTGCGCGCAGATTCGCCATCCTTCGACCGCTCCGCTAACACTTCACCAGGCTGGGCGAACAGCACCCCGAGGCCCTCCATCATCAGGTTCGAGCCGGACTACCCATCAATGACGTATCTCGAGCGCCTTTATCTGACATGAGCAGGCTCTTCTCTCCTCTCGCGTAAAAGCATTAACGAATCCCTGCGAAAACCTGCCTTTTCCTGGCACCATTGTAAATATACCTTCCGGCATTTTGAGGACATTCGGCGATATATGGATAGGAATGTCAAAGGCTGTGCGGAAGAAAACTGCGATCTGTTCCGACTGGCTGTTCGGTCCTGGTCCCGGAGCGTTGAAATACCGCGGGGCCATGGCTTGGAGGATGTATGACTAGAAATCCTAGACGGTCCTTTTCTCTCTTAATCTTCTCGTCGTATTTGCTTTCGTTTCATTCCATCTACAAAGCTCAAAATTGTGGCTCGGATATCTCACGATCTAGCCCATCTCGAGCACCGACCAATCCAAACGAACGCCGCGCGAAGAATCCCGACGACCGCTTCCTGCAGTACCCAATCCCAACAGATCAGACAATCCGAACCATTCCTCAAACTCCCACACTGACGCTTACACGCCTGGCAGCCGGATCATCGTCTGCTGCACCTCCTTGACCTTCTCCAGAAACAGGAACTTCTCAACGTCGGAGGCAAACTCCACCTTCGCGCCGGTAATCAACCTCTTCCCATCGGCTTTCCCGGACTCACTGCCTCTCCTGTTGCCGATGCCTGCCTTATACCGATCCAGTGGAATCCGAAGCCCCTTGATCTTGATCTCTTTCCCACCTTCGTCCTTTACTCGAACCGGGCACGCGCTCGAGTTAAGGTAGAAAGCGAGATAACCTGGCCGAAAATGCGCAGAGAAATGGATCATAGCCAAGACACCGCCGTTATCCGGATCAGCCCAGAGGCGTAGGTTCTCCATCCCGCACATCTGCTCCTGGTAGGCTAGGACGCCTGATATACCCTCGTGGATTCTTAACGTCTTCTCGGTCTTGAACACACCGACCAGAGTCCTGCCCATGAGCTCGTTCTGAAACAACGTTGCGCCTGAGATTCGTCGAGATTGCGTTAGCAGGTTTTGACAATCGAAGAAAAGTGACGACCGGCTTACTCTTGACATCTTCGAAGACATAATTACACCAGGTTGTCTTCTCAACCTTTAGTTTGGCCCCGAATACTGTGTCGTGGAACTTGAGCTCCGTAACGAGAGGCAAAGAGATCTTTTCAGGAACGAAGTATGATGCGTGCGGAATAATTTCGACGCCATCAGCAACTACAGACATACACAATCAGTACCATTCTCCACACGGACAGATGAAAGAAAGATCAAGGAGCTTTTGGAGGAAACATACGCTTCTGCTGCATCCGAACGGTCCTGTCATCGCTCAGCGACCAGATACTCGTCACCAGCCGAACCGAACCACCAGGTCTCGCGTCTCTCTTCCTAACAATGAGAATGCGGCACGAGCCCATAGCATCACCCATCTCCACCTCAAGCGGCTGCGTCTCATCTTTTGGTGGTTGCAGATATTCAACCTGTTTCCCGCGCCTGCTCATCCGTAAGCTTCCAACAGGCGCCACTCCAAGACACAAGGGAAGCAAAACTCACAGTTCACACAAGATTGCCGAGTCCCTAAACGCCGCCTTCTCAAACGTTTCCTGCTGACTCATCGTCGTCGCCGACCGCTCCAACAGAATCTTCTCCGAATCCGACCCCACCGATGCCGCCGTCACGAGCGAGAGCTTGCGCAGCGCAACCTCTGGATCCGGATCGGGCGGGATAGCCGGGGACGGCAGGGTGGGCATGGTGAAAGAAAATCTCGATTCGGCGCGCCGCATCGACTGCGGCGATTGCGGCGACTGCGGCTCGTGGTCCTCCTCCCCCTCGTGCTCATCCCGCACCGTCGGCAAATCCGCCGTCTCGTCGATGCGCCAGCGCGTCGTCGACGGCCGCCTCGTCGAGCCGGAGCCGGGCGAACCTGGAACCGTCATCCGCGAGGTCGAAAAGCCGCTCGAGCGCCGGTCCGACGTCTCGGACAGGGACGGCGCGGTGCTGATGTCGGATTCGCGCCGCGAGGAGCGCCGCCGCGGGTAGATGCCTCCTCCGTCGAGCGGCGGGATTTCGGGCGAGCGCTGCGGCGTCATCGTTCGAGAGTGATAGCCGATGCGCAGCGATTCGGGCATGGGCTCCAGCAGTGGGCTGTCCCAGTGCGGCAGCTCGGAGGCGCGGCTGTCCCGCGGGTTCAGGTGCGGGCTGGCGCCCGCTATTGCTAGGACGATGGCGTGGACTTCTTGGATCTTGTCGCCGAGGTCGCCGGTGATGGTGCTGTGGATTTCGTCGACCTTTTCGGCCATTGGATGGATGGTCTCTTCTAGTCGGGCGAGAGATTTGCTGGAGGCGTCGCGGTGAGTATTTGAATTGCTAATGAGAGAAGTTCGCGGGTGGGAAAGCATGCATACCTCTGCAGTGCTTGCATGGTCAATGAAATGGTTGAGGTATGCATGTGCAGCATATTCCTCAATGCCTGAATATTTCCGCCCTCGGTCGTCCTACGTATATATCAGCTGATTGCGCCTTGAAAAATTCCGGCTCAGGTCTCCATACCACAGCATCTTCTTATACGACGAGAGTACGAGATCGCTCCAACTCCTCTCAATGCTAAATCCGCCGCTCGCGCGGTGCTTCTTGATAACCTGGTACTGCTCCACCAAGCTCTCCAAATCCTTCAGCGTCTGCTGGCACGACTGCAAGATGATCTCCACCCCGTTCCGCGTCTCGAGGCTCGCCTGCTCGAGGATGCCGCCGCCGCCGCCGCCGCCGTCAGCCCCGTCGCCATCGCCGGCCGCGTGGTCCGCAAACAGGGTCTCGGCGAGCAGCTTGAGGGCCTTGGCCAGGCCGTTGACCTCGGCCTCGACCTCGACGAATTCGGCCGGCGCGCCCCTTCGGCCCGCCGTGAATGCGCGCCCGATCTTCCAGGCCAGCTGGGACAGCATCAGGATGTCCCCGATGTTTAATAACCCTGCCATTTTTGCGGCTGGGGGCGACAGAGCGCGCGCAGCGCTGCTGCTGCTGCTGCTGCTTCGCGTGGAAAGCGGGCAGGAGGGGCGATCAAACGTTGAGGGGTAAGAAGCGCCGACGAGGAGCTGCGTTGCCTGCGGAGCCCTTGTCAATTCCAATCTGGAACGCGTTTGAAAAACGCTGTGTATGCGTGCGCGGGTCGGGGATTGAGTGAATGCACGTATGTGTTGCTTAAGCTTCAAGGTCAAGCTTTGGGTTCAGGCGCGCACCACGAACCTGGCTGGCGACGTGCAGCGGCAATGTAAGGCGAGCAGCAGCAGAAGGAAGCACGCGACGATCCAATGCAGATCAGTGGGAGTCGTACGTTATGAGTATTGGTTCGGCGCGAGGAAAAGGGACGTGCCAGCAAGCAAAGCTCATGAATTGGACCGCAGTGACAAGAGAGGGGAAAGAAAAGGGAAAGAGAGATCGGGACACGCTGAGGGAGAGCGCGCGCAAGCAAATGCTGGGCCCCATAAACGACGCGGCGGCGCAATGCATCCTTCGCCCCAGCCAGGCCAGCTTGCGCAAGAGGAGGAAATAGAGCGTGCCTGCCGGCAGCAGGCATCTTCGCATCCCGCCTCAGCCTTTCCGCCTGCAACCGGCAACGGCTGGTTTAGCGATAGCAAATGAAAGGCGGCTGGCTGGCGCAACGAGGCGCGTCACAGGCGTCGCCGCTCTCCCCAATCAATCAAGCACGCCGATCGCGGGGGGTCCGCAACCGCAGGCCAGGCACGTTCCCTCTGTCCCGCCGTCCGGCCTGCGACCTTCATCTCGGCCGCTCGCCGCCCCTCGCGCCCTTGCACATCAACGAGCCGCGGCGCTGCTGCCACTGCTGCCTACTTACCTGCTTTGCGCCCTCGCCACGGCCCCTCGCGTCGGCTCCTGCAGCGGCGGCAGCGGGCCATATGCGCGAAAGCGGAGGCTGCAAGATAGAGGCGTCGGGGTTGGTGATTGTTTTGCTCGAGGCGCCAGCGCGGCGGGGCAGCCAGACGTCCAGCGACTCGCGCACGTGGGGTCGGGCGCGCGCCGTTAATGGCTGACGGCGCGCATCGCGTCCCGGCGTGACGGATGGCCCTAAATTGAATCCTGAACAAATCGAAACAAGCTGCAAGGGTCCTGCAGCCCTGTGGCGGTGGTCGACATCTCTCAGGGCCCACACACACACCCTCGCGCGGCCTGTCCAGAAAGCAGCCGTCCCGCATAGCTGCGTGCCGTTATTGCTGGTCGCCGCCGAACCGGCTCCGTCCGCTTCCCATCTGTGCTCTGCCGATCTCTGCGTGGTCCCAGCCGGAGGGTTGCCGTGCTGCCCGCGCGCGCTGAGGCTCCAACATGCCGCTCTCCGGATCCTGGTGCCTGTCAACATTCCGCGGTGACGATTATAGCCCTCCGCGCCATGCTGTGCTACATGTACTGCCACCGCGGCTCTTCGCGCTCCGCCACACTTTTTTCTGCCTGCTCGTCTGCACCACCGGCGCGCCTTGCAGATCTAAACATAGACAGCCTTGTGCCGATACACGAATTGTCGATCATGTCTTAGAGGAGCATGCGTTCATGCACTTTGTCGTCAGCTGGAGACCCTACTGTCGCCTCGTTCGGACATCAATAAAGTTGATCCACCGCTACTTGTCAGCGAAGGCGAGCGTGTCGCCAGAACCTTTTTGTCGCCAAGAGTCCCCATACGAGTGCAAGCAAAGCTAATGATTCAGCCTTCTAGCTATCTGTTTTGTCTTGTCTCTACTCGTACGCTTGGGCAATAACCCACTGCCTAAAAGCCACCTGAAAGGGTATATCGAGAGCACCTAACCCGAGACCCCCGCAATACCCTATGAATACTTGTAACGCTTCTAAAGGAAATTTTATGCTTGCTTTGGGGAAGCGCGCATTGCTGTAAAACATCTGCATCAATGACAAAAGCAAAATGTTGGACCTTTGGAATCGTCCTTTGTTAGAGGATTGAGAGAAAGAGAAAAGAAAAAGAGAAGACACTCAAGAGCCACGGAAGAGGAATTGCATGTCTTCAGGAGTGAGTTTCTCGATAGCGACCTAAGAAGTTTCTTAGCTCCAAAGTTTGCTGGTAGTCATGAGTCAGACTTACCTTGTCGTTATTGACGGTTCCGTTGATCAACGCAGCCTTCTTCTCCTGTAGCATGACGATGCGGGATTCAACAGAGTCTTCGATGACGAGGCGAGTGATGACGCAGGGGCGCCTTTGACCAATACGATGGCAGCGGTCAGCGCTCTGCCATTCCGCAGCTGGATTCCACCACCTGAATCATATAAGCACTGGTACGATAAGTTAGGGGAGGAACACAGCCACTTACGGATCGACAATGAAGACGCGGGACGCTTCGGTCAGGTTCAGAGCAACGCCGCCGGCCTTCAGCGAAACCAAGAAGACCTCAACATCGGCGTTCTTCATGAAGTACTCGATGGACCTCTGGCGCTGGATAGGACTCATACTTCCATCAAGCATGACGGTATTGAAGCCAGCACGGCGGAGACGCCACTCAATCAGCTGCAGCATCGACGTAAATTGCGAGAAGACGATCGACTTCAAAGTCTGCTTCTTACTGCGGAGCTTGTAGAGATCGTAGACAAGCATCTCGATCTTGGTCGACGAGGTCCAGTTCTCCATCTTGATGCGGTTGATGATCGAACTCTTCTTGACGAGCTCCTCGTCCTGTTCGATGTCCGGCTGCTCCCAATCAATCGAAAGCGGAATGTGGCAGCGAGGACAGTCGGCATCAGCACCCGAACCCTCGCAAGCCTGAACGTAGTTCTTGACACAGACCCGACAGAACTCGTGGTGGCAGCGGGACCTGATGGCCTCTTCAGCTGGCTCGTCGCAGATATTGCAGACCAGAATATTCTGGCCGCCTTCGTTGTTCTTCTTGAGAATAAGATCAGGATGATCTGCGACCTGGCGCATTTGCATGATGAGACCGAAGATATTGGCGTAGTTGTTGAGCATCACACCACGCGAGACGTAGGTGTCAAACTGACGGTGAGTGTTGGTCATGATGCTCGAGGAGAAATCGCGCTCGACTTCGCCAAAGAATTCGTTGTGGATCTTGACCTCCTTTGGCGGAAGTTCCATGGAGCTTGTATAGTCGCGCTTCATCCGCCTCAACATAATGCGAGCGGTGATCATGTGGAGCTTTTCCAGCGCCTTCTCGCGCAGGTAAGGGTTTTCGCCAGTAATGGGGTTGAGGAGCTCTTGATTGAAGACTGACAAGTGCTGAGCACCAGCATGACGACATTGAG
Organism: Neofusicoccum sp. Z2; assembly: GCA_037356115.1. Lineage (NCBI taxonomy): Eukaryota > Fungi > Ascomycota > Dothideomycetes > Botryosphaeriales > Botryosphaeriaceae > Neofusicoccum > Neofusicoccum sp. Z2. Next base: position 149,051 of record JBAWJY010000063.1, on the reverse strand, counting down.
AGCACTTGTAGTCGCTGTCCAGAGTCCAGTGTAGCTGAGCGCAGCTGCATTGCTTGCAGAAGTAGTCAGCAAAAGGGCGAACCTCAAGGAATCTGAGTAGAGAGAAGAATTCGCCAATGCGATTCTGAACGGGCGTGCCAGACAGGCACCACTTGTACTTGCCCTTGAGAGCGAAGCACGCCTTGGCAACGCCAGTGGTACGCTGCTTAATGCAGTGGGCCTCATCCAATATCAGGCGGTGGTACTCAATGGCATGAATCGGTGAAGCTTCCTTGATGATTTCATCGCCGCGGGTCCATCCTTTGACTTGCTTGCGGTGGAGGGACTCGAGGCTGTTGTACGAAATCATGATAACATCGTACTTCTTGAGTTCCTTGACAAGCAACTTCTTCGCTTTAGCATTCGAGCCGTGGTAGACGAGGACCTTGAGTTTTCCATCAGTGTAGTCGCTGATCTCGTTCGACCACTGCATCAAAGCCACCGGAGGGACAATGACAAGAGTGGGCGCCTTGGCAGGGTAGTCTGACATGATGAGGGACACAGCTTGGATAGTTTTGCCCATGCCCATCTCGTCACCAAGAAGACCGCCTTTGTAAGCAGTCTTCTCTTGCTTGATCATCCAATCCAGGCCTTCCAATTGGAATGACTTCAGCTTGCGAGAAATCGAGGCCGGTTGCGGAGCTGGGACTGGTTTGATGATGGGAATCTTCTCAAGATCTTTCCACATAGTCTTGAGTTCAGGATGCGATCGCTCAAAGTTGTCCCTGTGACGGCGCTTCCTGCGAGCCCGCATATCGTCGATGCTCGCGTATTCGCGGCGGAGCTCAGCTTTCTCCCGCTCAGTGAGTTCCGGAACGACAAATCTGCTCGTGTCGGTCGAAGCATTGGCTGCCGAGCCACGCTTCTTGATGATTGGCGTGTCGTCACCAGAGTCGTCTTCGTCCTCTTCGTCAAGGGCAGAAGAGTCAACAAAGCTATCCTGGGAGTCGCTGACGGAGAAATCACCGTCCTCGGCCTCAGAATCCGGAACAGCCTTGTTTCCCGTCGAGGCGGTGGCTTTGGTGCGTGTCGGAAGAGATGCGCGAGGGCGGGCCTTTCCTTTGCCCTTCAGAGTCGAACTTGGCGGTAAGAAATCTTCCTCTGAAAGATCCGTGGGAGGGGCAGAGAGCTCTTCGTCGTCGCTATCCTTGACCTGTGGCTTGAATGGGTTCCAGGCCTGATCATCGTCTTCGTTCTCCTCACTATCATTCACCTCCAGTCTTGACTTCTTGAAACTCTCTCCGCCATATTCTTCCTCCTGCAAAGCCCGAGCCAACTCTTCATCTTTAGATGTGTCTTCGTCCAGAGTCTTCACCTGAGAGAGTCTGGAGCTCCTCTTGCGTTTCACACCCGTCGATGGGGCGGGCGTGTTGGAGTAACTCGTAGCTGGAGTCTCGACTTCGGCGGAATTGTCGCGGCTGGTGGATCCAAGTGAGGATTCTGTGGAAGTAGCTTGCTTCGCAGAAGAGCGAGTCGATCTGGTAGAAGCCATGATGGCAACCTCCTTCAAGGTACCGACCTTTTGCGATACGTTGATGGTGTCACGATCGTCCGCAGACCCTTCATCTACTTCAGGACTCTTCAGAGCGAATGCACGGTTCTTGGCGGATCGGGTGCGGCTTGTGGGTGGCTGAAGAGTGGTAGCCTTGGTCGTAGAGCCACCGCTGGGGGGAGCTGCGAGGGAAAGTCAGCTTTGAATACTTCCGAGGTCGAAGAAGCAAACAAGGTGAGGTTAGGGCAAGGCTGCCGGGGTCTTCTGCACTCACCGGAGGTCTTGGCCGTGGCTCTGGTTCTGCCTCGCGGCATGGGCGACTCTAGACGCGCGGAACTGACGGAAGGCGAGCAGTGAGCAAACCAGAGCAAGCAATGCAAGCGCGAACAGTGGCAATTGAGGAAAGTGTGAATGGATCGCGCAGCAGAGTGTCTTACAAGCTAGCGGCTCTTAGCTGCTCTTCTTTCGCCACAGGGGAAAAGTGGATGACGGCTGTTCCGCTGCAAAAGCCGGCCCCGCAATGAAAGAAGCGCAAGAAGAAAGGGCGCGGCTTCCAGCGCGGCTTGGAGAAACGAGCAGCGCTTGCTCGATCAATGAAGTGAGGTCGATGGGCGATGAATCGACCGCACGACCCTCGCTGCGGTTGCCGCCTGGCTGATCGCCGCTGTGGATCGGAAAGCCACGATGACACGTCTTCACGTGACTTCCTTGCGGGATCCAATTACGACGCGCATGCCCGCCCGTGCGTGCCCTTGAAGGCCGTCCGCACCGAGCCCTTCGAGACTCTGCGGCTTAATAATAGAGCTACGAATACTCGACGCAGTAAACTATGTTGCTGCGGCATCAAATTATCCGTCTTGTCCGTCTGCAATTCCCCGCCCAGGCGCGGCAAGCCGCAGGGTAGATCATTCCCTGCTTCGCAAGCCACGCGAAGAAAATAGTTCATTGGGTACGTCATTAGCTTGCCACGACCTCCCGCTGTGGTGGAACACAGGCACCCTGCCTCTACTGTTCAGCTGCACGCCATATCGTCAAGAGGAAAAAAAAAAAAAAAGCACACGCTATACTCCCATAAGACGGAGTTCAAGCATGCAGCCGATATTCGGGCTCAATCATACCCGACGTCCGGGGTTGACGCAATGATATTTCAAAACTTGAAGCACAAGTGTGGTTGTAGGCGCGAATGCTCCAATCGGATTCTGGTGGCGTGTACTTAACCTGGCATAGCTAATTGAGCCTTTTTTTCGGATGGATGTCACCACTAGGGAGTATACTCAAAGCCTATGCTCATAGAATATTCATACACTGTTCGAGGCTATACCACGCGCCGACTTTAGGAGGTTGTCGCGGCAGTCAATACAATAAATTAAACCAAATGAATTCCTGCCTCTAGTTGCGGAGCTTGCCAAAGAAAGGAATGCCGAGCGAGGTGAGCAAAAGCCGCGCCTCTCTGTCGGTAGCCGCGGAAGTCTTCACGGTGACATGGCAACCTGGTATCATCTTGGGGGGGTACCTGCATCCTGGTCAGCTGCATGGACATTAGGTGCAAACAGATCTTACTCACATGTCGTAATTGACCTCAATCTCCGGGTACATGGACACGGCCTCAGCAGGCAACCCGAACGAAATGTTGCCGCTGCTATCACCCGAGGAACCCTTTGCTCCCCTCCACTCCTTGATCCTCGGCAAAATCAAGTCGATCGTCTTCCCTAAAAAGTCGTACATATCCTCGCCCTTCAGCTCAGCCTTGACGGACACATATTTGCCTTCCCGCAATGACCATTGCGATACGCTCTGTCTCGCCTTGTGCGTAGTAACGCGTGCATTTGTTATTGCTTGCAGAACCATACCAGCAACATGCAAATGCGCCGGGTCCTCTGAAGCTTTGGAAACCATGGTGTGTATCGTGATACCCTCGAGCTTCGGGACGTTTCTGAAGGTGATAGGCTTCCGCAGAAGACGCAGCGTATCTCCGCCTCTGGGTCCTCTGAGGGGACGGTTCTTGAAATATGGCGAGTCGCCTATCCATTCTCTAAGACGTTGCGCCTTGGGCGAGCTGCGGGAACCGGGAGGGTGGTGGTGGTAGGCGAGGGTCATGAGATCGGACGCAATGGTGCTATCATAGGTTTGCTCCAGGCGCGGAAGGGTGAAAGGACCGGGAATGAACAGTCGAGAAGCGGGATCGGAAACCGGCGGAGGCTGGTGGGGATGCAGAGGGCCGCGGTAGTATTTGGGAGAGCGGAATTTGTATCTGTCATGAACGCGTTAGTCTGGGCGGAGCCGGGGCGCCAATTGCGATTGAGCGCACCTGCTAGAGGGCAATGGCGTTTGTCTGCGCTTATGCCGGGCTACGGGGTCCCAAGACTTGATGATTTCCCCGTCGGGCGGCGGGACGGAGAGGGAGGAGGCGGATTCGAGGTCGGCGGCCGGGTCCGCAGCGGGCTCGGTGGAGGCATAGCGACGGCCGGCGGGCCTGACGGCGCTGAGATAAGCGCGGGCGTCACTCCGGAGGGCGCTGCCCAGGCGTGCGCCGAGGTCGCGGAGGGCCATGGTGGAGGTGATGCTGGCGTGACAGCTTGTGATGTCGTGCTGGCGGCGCGGCTCCAAAAAGTCGACGGCTAGCGCACGGACAAAGCGCTCCGCTGCGGCGCAATGATCCCTGGCGGGCTCCAGCCAGACCTTCGATCATTACCACCGCAGCGACACCCACGCTCAACCCTCCGCAAAGCTCGAGCTCTCCTTTTCGCTACGCTGACGCGCCCAGCCGCTGCCGCCGCCCTCGCGCTCGCCTCGTCCCGCGCCGTAAACGAACACCCTGCCCGCAGATTGCGCCCGACTCGCACGGCTGCCTAAAGCCACCGCTCGCCCACCACGTTGCTTCATGGATGTCTGCGAAGTACGGCGGCGAGATCATGGAGGGGATGTCGCGATTCTTGAGCAGGCGCGGCAAGCGCTTCGCCGGTGAGAAACGCAAGAATCTCAACAACGTCGAGGAGGTCAGTCAGGTCTCGTCATCAGCCTGCCCGCGGGGTTGTTGCCGCATGCTGCGGCGGGTCTCGACGTTTGTCTTCAGCGGCATGCCCAAAGAGCACAATGAGACCCTCGATCACGCACGGCACTCTCCCTCGGCGGTCTCTTTGGCGCGTACCAGGTCTGTTCGGGAGGATGACTCTACTGACACCACAATACAGCCTCCGCCCGTTGTCCCCTCCGACCTCTACAACATCTTCTACGCTACCGAGGACAAGAAACAGGACAAGGAAGAGGAGAAGAAGAAGGTTCGCGCACCCTCGCGAGATCCTACCGCTGCGGCTACTGATGCCCGCGCAGATCAAGGCCATATCCCAGCGCCTTACTGCCTATGGAATCACGACTCTCAAAGAACCCCAGATCAACTACGCGCTACAGTCGCGAATCACCAATGGCGACATCAATCAAGCCCTGGAGCTGCTCGTCATTTTCGAGGACTCGCTGGAAGGCATTTTGAGAGAATACAACCCGAATACGAAATTGCTGGGCGCGGAGAACAGATGCGCAGTTACGTGTTACCTCGATTCATTGCTATTCGCAATGTTCGCCAGGCTGGACTCCTTTGAGGCCATGCTCTTTGACTCATTCACCGACGAGCCGCGGAAAAGACTGGCGACAATCCTCCGGCTCTGGGTCAACCTGCTGCGAGCGGGCAAACTCATCACGGTTGACATTGTAAGCGGAGATCAAGGGTTGGGCTGGTCGTAAAGACTATGCATGGCTAACACGTTATATACTGCAGACCAAATACCTTCAAGAGTCTCTCAGCCAGTGTGGTTGGGAGGAGGCTGCTCAGCTAAGCCAACAAGATGCGTCGGAAGCGTTCACGTTCATCACCGGTCAGTTGGAGTTGCCACTGCTGACCCTGAAGATGGATATCTACCACACCGGAAAAGAGGACATCGCAGACGACCACAGATTCGTCAACGAGCGGCTACTCGAAGTTGCCATTCCCGAAGATAATCCTCACACGGACGAGCCAATCAAGCTGGAAGAGTGTCTCGAAATTTATTTCAACAATCGTATCGAAGTCAGGAGGCATCTAGAACGGAGGAATACCTTACAGTCGCTCAGGGAAAGCGACCAGGCCGAGCCGGGAAACTCAGAGAAATCCAACGTAGTCCATGTCGAAACAGTCGAGGTGGCTTCCGGTTCGGAATCGCCCCCCGCTCCGACTTACAGTAGTGCATCCAGTAACCCCACATCGCCGGTCAGTCCTATTAACAATTGGACCCGAACAGACAGCATTTTCAGCGAACGGCACGTCGAAGAGGGAGAGCCATCCGAGAAGAAGCCCCTCGATGGCTCTGGGCGACCGCGGGCGGGCTCTCTGGCAAAGAAAGAGATCACGATGCCCGCCTGGCAATTCTTCAGTCTAATACGTGAGTACTAGCAAATGTCCTTCTCAAGTTTGAGAGCGCTAAGGATCTCGCAGCTTGGTATACCGACAACGCACCGGCGAATGACGCCCAAGTAGCTGCGCATTTTGCAGCTAAAAGGCCAATTTTGGGCATCTGCTTAAAGAGATACTCCATGTCGCCTACTGGCCAACCGCTGCGCCGCGGCACCTACATCGACATTCCATTGGAGATTGCTTTGCCCCATTTCATATCAGATGACCGGATGTACGAGGAAGGGCCCCTCTTTGGAAACTTCCAGCTGGTTCTGCAGTCCGTTGTGTGTCATCGAGGGGCGTCCGTGGACTCTGGGCATTACATATCGCTTGTCCGAGGCCAAGCTCCCAACGCCAGTTCTAGGGATGGACCCGACCATTTCAGGCCGGACAATGATGAGGAGCACATGCCTTGGATGAGGTTTGACGACCTGGCAAAGGAGCGCGTAACCTACGTCGATATCCATCAAGCCTTGAAAGAGGAGACGCCTTATCTTCTGTTCTACCAAGTCTGCCCGATCGATGAAGAACTGGCTAGAGGCGATCCGCCGAGCTATGAGGAAGCGAACTCTGAAGCTACGGCTGACGACACCCTCATCGCTGAGAAGGGCGAACTTGTCATTGACACCTCTGATTGGGAAACAAGCCGTCCGAGCCTGGAAGAGGCCGAGAACCACGTCCTGTCGACCGGCCAAGAGATTCCGGCCGCCGATGACCCGGCCCGCGGCCGCTCAAGCTTCAACAGTCTTCGCAACAGCATCGCGTTCGACGAAGCCAGCATGAGCTCACGCAATGCCACAGGCCCATCCACGCCCGCCGACGAGTCAAAGAGCAGCTTCCTCTCCTCATCCCGGCGCGGCTCCAAGGCCAAAAAGGGCGGCAGCAAAAGCCGGCCCACCAGCCAGAATGGCGAAGGCCGCCTCAGCATCACCATGTCCCGCCTGACCGGCCGCAAGAGCAGAGACAAGCTCAGTGACACGCTTCCCGTGGGCGGCGACTCGACCACCACCGTCAACAAGGACAACAGCGGCGGCGACGACAGCAACGTCGAAGGCGACCCGACCAACCCGCTCGTGCTGGTCGAGGCGCCAACCAACCCGTCGGGCGGCGGCGGGACTTTTCAGAAGAGCGCAACGGTCGCGTTCGGCAGGGGAAAGAAAGAGAAGAAGATTCGCAGGGCGAGCAGCGTGCCGCTGGCGGACGAGCTAGCGAAGACGAGCTTAAAAGAGAGTAAGGGGAAGACGAAGAAGAAGCCGCCGGACCGGGAGTGCGCTATTATGTGATGCGGCAACGGCAGCAGGCTTCTTACACTGTGTCGTTGCTCCTTGCTCCTCGTCGTAGCGCGGCGATAGGCGTTGCCTTTTTACCTTCCTGCTTCTTCTTCTTCTTTTGGTTTCTTCTACAGTGCCTGGGGCAGTTGAAGTGCAAGCGTGCTTGGAGTCTTCTGCTGCACAGCATCACCACCCGTCATGCGTCGTGAGGGGAGGGGTGGCGTTTCTTGGCGTCTTTTTTGTGTACGATACTGACTCTTTTAATGCTTCTTTTGGTTTTCACCGGTCACGGTTCATGCATACCCCCTCATACCCGGCTTAAATTATATAAAAAGGATCAAGAATCGACGTATATATGCGGCAGTGCGGTTGGGCTTTTGATTCTCGTCTCCTTTTGCCCTGTTCCCTCGGTTGAGAGGGAATGTCGGCGGCGGGTTTCTGACTGCTAATGATGTCAATTTGGTTTATAAGGTAACCTACGGCGCTCTTGAGTAACAGAAAAACACCGGGAGGACAACACATACGTGGGTTGGATTGTTGGTTTTTTCTATGTCTGTTGGTGGTGGGATTTAGGAGAAAACGCGAACTTTGGTTCCGGTCTTTTTAGTTGAGAGTGGTTTTGTTCTTGTCACTAGTTGCAAGAGAGACACTGAATAGAGGATATATGTGTCGAGGACTTCTGGGCAATGACAAATATGCACGTTTACGAAGACAAGTGGGCTTCGGGATATTGAAATTCAGGTTGAATTTTTCTCCTTGTGTGACTATGATGTAGCCACCCATCCACTTCCCGAGAGCTCCAGAATCTTTTCTATCCCTTTCTCCAGTGCATCTCCATGAAATTCCTTCACTATTTCCGCACGACTCTCATCGGTAAGCTGAGTTATGTCGCACCGGCTTCAAGACGGGGCCGCCGGCATCAACACGGATTGCAAGCGCTTCAGGGGCAAGTGCAGAAGCAGTTGCCGGGCTTGTCGGCGCCATCGAAGGCGATGCAGCGGGAGCCAGCGCAGGTGATGTCGCCATTGAACATGATCAGGCACTGGGTGACGCAAGTCTGCTTGCCGGGACCCTGTATTTTCACCGATGTCAGAAAGAGTCTCTTAATGACGAAGGAATTCTTAAAAACCAGAGAGGCGGAATAAAGGCAAGTGAGGATCGGTGGGGAGGAAGAAGGGGAAGAGGTGATGGAGGTGAAGTGAGTGAGGTTCATGTCAAGGTAAGTGAGGTTGGCAGCGGAAAAGAGGTAAGTGACGTGACGAGGGTGAGGCAGCTTTTGTGTAAAGGGCTTGTTGGGGTTTTTGCGATGGGGGCTTACCTCGATGCCGGTACGGTAGTCGCATTCGACGTCGACGCGACCAGCCATGTTGGTTCCAGCGGGGAGGGGAGGGACGACAGTAGAGACTTTGAAGCCAGGAGGAAGAGCGACGGTATGGGGAACCGCAGCGACGAGGCCGGCCAGAATGGCGACATGGAGGAAGGCAATCTCGGAGAACTTCATTCTCGAAGCTGAATGTGAGGGCGTGTCAGCCCCGAGGATAGGTTGTTAAGCCCAGTTAAAGCAGGCAGAGAAATTACCTTGAGAAGAGTGTATGTTTGAGGGTGGAGCAGGAGGATATGGTGGTCGAAGTCGGAGTGTGAGGAAAGGTTGTGAGTTGTTTGGAGGAAGAAGGCCAGTAGAAGTTAAAGTTATATAGACGCCAGCAGTCACCACAAAAACGTTTCCACAGAAATAGCGGTTGTCCGTGTGAACATCTCATTAACATAACCCTGCACATCACACGGTAGCAAATGTAGTTTTCCTGATAATCACCTGGATGCTATCTGCCTGGCGTTTTAAATTTTGACATCCCTGAGAACTTTAATACCTCGCGCGCCTGCTACTCAAGACAATCAGCAAGCAGCTTTACCGTAACTCGTTACCAAACATTCCCCTACTTAACTTTACTTTAGCACCATGAACCTTCACAAACAGACGACACTTATTCAGTGGCAGAGATCTCCCCAGGGGCCATAACAAAAGATATGCAATAGCACCTCACTGTAGGTCGCTAAGGTCCTTTTCACGAGCACAACTTGAATGATAAGTTAAAATCGAGCACATTGGAGTACCGTATTAATGGCCTACTCCGGCCAAGTGAAGTTCAATAAAGTAATACATTCAAATTCAATCAAATGTGACGTACCGCTCCGAGGTATTCTTGACTGTGAGTTAAAACAAGATGCTACGTTTGCCGTGGGAATCCTTTAAATTTGGACGTCCGATGATGTATTTGAGTAAGCCAGTGTGATATGTTGAGGGGGAAAAACTGCCTTTCGCACTATGAGAGGATGGCATGGCCAGGCAATCACCGCGTCTCCCTGGTTGCAACCGGCAAAACAAAATTTGGAGCATAGCTACATAACCCAGCGGGTTCATAAATCAAGAGGAAGCCCGGCAATCCAGCTTGCCATGGTAGCGCAGCATCATACGAAGAAATGAATGGAAGAGAAAGACCCAGGGCTTAGGAAGCAGACCGGACCTACTTCTGAGTGAGTAATAGCCTCACTGAACATAGGCACGCCAGGTACCCTAAGATATGGGACACAAGCATCTGTAGAGTTCTCACAGGATATGAAATACCGCGGAGAGTAGATTCTTTTCGGTCATGTTAGACATTCTCCGTATTCTCAACAAATCCAACAGCCAAGTGGACATCTAGTCGATATGCTACACCGAAAGTTCAACACTTAAGCGGGAAGCATCACAAACGCCCCACACCGAAATCTATCAAAGAGTATACTTGAACTCCGGATGCCTGTACCCCAACATTCCCTCATCACCCTCCTGCAGCCTATAATCTCTCTTACCGGCCACTCGCTTACTGTTCTCCCGCAAGCAGTAAATGATGTTCGTAGTGCTGAGGACGAGCGATAAGCAAAGAACGCCAATGTTGATCGCATGTCCCGTAGTGTAACGCGGCCTATCCGGGGTAGAACACGTTAGCAGGGATGCGGATCCTTCGGTGGAGACGAGCCACCCCGCTCGGCGCCAAAACAACGCGCCGAAAAAAAAAGGGAGTGTTGTGCTTCGTCATCGAAGGCGACTAAGAAAGGCCAAGAACTTACGCATCTTTTTGCAGATAGGTGAAAGTTGCGATGAAGGCGGCCATGTTGGCAACCATGATCTGGAAGCCGGTGCCCGTCGCTCTCACGTAGTGGGGAGCCAGGTTGTTGGCAAGCCAGCCCATTACCAGCGGTGAGCACGGAAAGACGCCTGCCGCTACTAAGAAGGTGCCGCCGTACCTGGTGAGCGGCCTTGGGCTGGCAATCTGCATGATGTATCCGACGATGGCGACAGTGGCGAGGGCGATCATGAAAGGTCCACGGACTTTGAGCTTGTCGGAATAGTGGCCGATAAGCAGCACGCTGAAGAATCCAGCGATGTTTGGCGGTACCGTGAGAAGCTGCGCCTTCACCGACGTATAGCCAAGGGTCTTGATGATGGTGGGAAGGAAGAGCGAGAAAGAGTAAATGGGCGTAATGATGGAAAAGAAGTTGAGGGAGAGAAAGAGCGTTTGCCAGTTCAGGATCGCGCGCTTCACCCAATGCCAGCTGAAGGTCTCGGCCTCGACGTCGCTGGTGGCGGTGGCACCGTGAGCGTCAAGACGCATGCGTGCGACGGCCGCATTGCGCTCCTCTTCGGTCAAGAACTTCGCTTCGGTAGGTGTGTGCGGGAGGAAGAACATGGTTGTAATGCCGAAGAGAATAGTGATGGCGCCTTGAATGCGTGCGTCAGCAAATTGTATATGGAAGGAGAGGCCCTGTTTCTACCTTCGACGAAAAAGATGAACGGCCATCCATTGTATCCGTCGGTTTTGATCCTAGCCAGACCGGTGGCAAGAAGGCCACCAAAAGCGCCGCTGAGGGGAGCTGCGCAGTAGAAGAGCCCGACACGGTAAAGGAGCTGGTGTCGACGGTAGAACATGGCCAGGTAGATGATCATGCCGCCCAGCAGACCGCCTTCCGCGAGACCTAGGAAGAATCTGGCAGCGAGAAGCCCTTTGTAGGACTTGACGAAGCCCATCATGGTGCTGATAAGACCCCAGATTGCCACGATGCCAGGCAGATAGTAGCCGGCCTTGAAATATTTGAGGACGAGATTGCTGGGGACATCGTACAGGATGTAGGGGACGTAGAAGATGGCCAGGGCGATGTTGAATTTGTCCGCGTTGAGCTTGAGGTCGTCCTCTAGACCGTCTATGCGGGCGTTGCCTAGATTGCAAGCTGTCAGCACTCGGATGAATCGAGAGGCCAACGCGCGGAATACCAATGTTCGAGCGGTCAATGAATGCGAGGAGCCAGAGGCCGAAAAGCCAGGGCACAATATGCTTGTCGAACTTGCGAGTGACGCGCTTCTCGAGCTCAGGGTCGACGGTCGACGGCTCTTCCCAGGTGGAATTGAGCTTCTCCAGGTGCACGTCGTTCTTCTTTTCGCCCAAATAATCGGGGGGAGAAGTGTCGATCACGTCTAGCGCAGACATTGGAGAGACTTGACAGACGGGAGGAGAGAGGGGAGACGAGGAGCAGGCTGTATTACGCACGCAGCTCAGGAGGAAAGACAGCAGAAATATGTAGCTGGAGCATGGTGCCACGACGGGGGAGACCGCGCAGCTGGGCGCTCCTATCGGCAGCGAGCAGTTCCCCGCATGTCACCGCGCCGCCGCACCCAAAAGAGGCCCCGGTGCGCGGGCCAGATCAAGACAGATGCGCGGGTCTGGGGTACCGCAGCAGCCAGTCAGAACCAGGGGTGGCTTGCTGCAAAGCCGGCGTTGGGGCGCGGCTGGGGCACCGTGGCCCGTCCGGTCGGTGGCCAGCCAGCATCCGCGGCTCTTCGTCTCGCCGCCGCAGACGATCGCGGGCTGGCGGTGACGAGAACGCAGGCTGGGCGAAAACGACGTCGAGCACTGGCGCTGCGGAGGGCGTGCGGAGGGCTTGCGGGGGCTTGCGGAGGCTTGGGCGCGACAAGGCGCGCCAAGGTCTGGGGCCGGTGGAGCGCCGCGTCGCGTCGCGTCGGGGCAGCTGCACGCGAGAGCCCGATTCAACGCCTGCGCCTGCACCCTGCGCGACACCGCTGCCTCCGCCGCCGCCGACACCATGCTCCTCACCGAGGACGACGTCTACCGCACCTCCACCCAGTACCGCCTGTGGTCCTTCACCCCCGAGCGCCTGCGCTCGCTGCGCCGCTCCACCAATGCCAACGCCGCCGAGCGCGTCAAGGCCAACATCAAGCGCTTCAGGGCCCAGAAGTCCGCCGGCGATGCCTCCCCGAACGGCGCCAGCAACGGCGCCGACGGCCTCGACATCGACCCGCTCACCCCGGACGAGGAGCTGAAGCTGGTCACCAAGATCTGCAAGACCTGCGTCGACTTCGCCGACTTTGCCAAAAAGAACACCAAGTTCAACTTCCCCACCACTGTCATCGTACGTCCCTGCCCCGCCGAGCTTTGCGTCTGCATGCCGTGGTGCTGCTGCTGATAGACCTGCGCCCCCCAAGGCTACCGCCGTCCAGTACGTCAAGCGCTTCTACCTCTTCAACTCGATCATGGTCTACGACCCCAAGAAGATCATGCCGACCTGCCTGTTTCTCGCAACAAAGACCGAAATCCACTGGACCCCTGCCGGCGAGCTGGCCCCGCTGCTGGGCAAAGGCATGACGGCCGACGACATTCTCGCTCCCGAATACCTCGTCGCGCAAGCCCTGCGCTTCACCTTCGACATCAGGCACCCGTACCGTGGCTTGAATGGCGGACACATGGAGCTCGTGGCCCTCGCGAAGGGAGAGGACATCCTACTCCCAGGCTCGGGCCGGACGCCGCAGCAGGTGCAAGCCGAGATGCTGGCGCTGCCCGACAGGCCCAACGGCCCGCCCACCAGCAACGACGAGCGCTCCATGGCCAACCGCATCGGCATGGCCTACAACACGGCGCGCAACACGCTCAAGAACGTTGCCCCCATCTCCGACGCCTACTTCTTCTACACCCCGGCCCAGATCTGGCTCGCTGCCCTACTACTGGCCGACGAGCCGCTGACCCTGTTCTACGTCGACACAAAGTTCCCCAACAGCGCGCCCCAGGACAACCAGCCCGCCGCCGACATGAGGCATAAGGTCGTTGCCACGATACGCGCGTGCGCCCAGATGCTGGAGGATCAGCGGCGGGAGTTGGAGGGCCACGAGCTCGTCGAGGAGTGTAAGCGGATAGCGCGTAAGCGCGATATGTGCAGCGATCCGGAGAAGGCCGACCTGATCGGACTCCATGCGGCACAGAAACGTGGCGGTGCAACCGAGGGTCAGATCGACGAGAATCTGGCCAAGAGGAGGAAGCTGGAAAGGGAGCAGAGCCAGAAGCAGGCCGACGAGTTTTGGGGACCGGAGCTTAAGACTGAGTAATAGATCGCATGCATCTGGATAGGCGCTGTATCGGGCATGACGGGAGTTATGGGAAAGAAGGGAAGGGAGATTCCCTAGGAGTTCATGGGGCGCTGGTCATTTTTCCTGACCAGCTATGAGAGCATTTTATGGCAGCCAAGGAATCAGGCAGGTCCGAGGGAAAATCTATTTGAGTGTCACCAAAGTCGTCGCTGGTCGTTGTATCGTATCTCTACTGTTCCCAGTATACATGAGCTGCTGTTCCCCTTTACAAGAACTCCATTTAAAAGTTCCGGATTCCGAATCTGGCTCCATGAGAATTCAAAGCAAAGCAATATTATGATGGGACATATTTTCTCGAAGTCTCAATGGTGTACAGATAATACGTTGTCCCGAATAGCTTTTTGCATTCACATGCACTATGCTACTTTCATTCCTCCTCGTCACTCTCGTCCTCGTCGCTGCCCATGACAAGCGTAGGAATCTCGACATCCCCATCATCATCCTCATCCTCATCTCCTCCATAGTTGGTGGTCGCCGGGATGGCTGCCGGCAAAGCGGAGGCCGGTGGCTCCTGTCCCTGCTGGGGCACATCTCTAGGAGGACTAGACACACGCGGACGCTTGGGGGAACGAGCTTGCGCTTCAGTCTCGGTGCTTGGGCGCTTTTCCGGGCCATCTCTCGTGCTGCTGGGCTCGGCAAGTGGCTCCGCAGCCATTTTTGCTGCGGTTGGTTCCTCTGTCTGCAGCGTCCGCACGGCGATTGGCTCATCTGTTTCTGCTTTCTGAGGCTCGTCCACCTGCATCTTGTCATCCTGGACTGGGGGCTCCTCGTTGGCATTAGGTACGGCGTTTTCTGCGATTTTCTCTTCCTCTTCTTCCTCTCCCTCCTCTTCCTCCTCTTCCTCCTCTTCAGCTGCCTCGTTGAGACCATAGCGAGCATCTGCCCTGATCGCGGGAACGCGAGGTCGGAGCAGTGATTCCACCTCAGGCGAATCTGGGTACAGGCGTGCCAGGAGCGGCAAGAGGTTGGGGTTTCCCCGGGGGTCGAGGCTCAGGACACTAGCCAGAAGAGCCTTCTCGTGCTGGATCAACACTGCGGTACTGTCGATGCGGGCTCTGACAGACTTGGCCAGGGCAGTGGCCGGGAGATGGGTGAGCAGGAGCGGCAGGAGTTCCTGGGCGTATTCCTGCAGTCCCTCCGGCGCGAGCTGCTGCGGCAATTTGCTCTTAGCAGCTCCAAGGAAGCTGTCCGCATTCATCGATGTTTGAGGCTGCTGGTTTTTATTTCCGTTGGCAGTTGCGGGAGCGTTCTTTGGCGCCGCTTCGACCTCCCGAGGAAGGAGATCCTCACAGCAAGCGTGCATGATAGGGTTAAGGTTCCTTATCTGCGTGGCGGATAGCGTTGGCCCAACGACTGGCAGCACTTTGGCGAGAACGGAGTAAGATGCCGCACGAACATTCGCGAGAGACCTCTCTTCCTGAAAGATAAAGGCCAGGCGTTCAAGGAAGAATTCTGCGACCGAAGACAGGGGCTGGCCAAATCGCTCCATGAGGACTTCAAACAGGCCAAGGGCTGCAACATGGATATGTGGCAGCACGGTGAATAAGTCGTTGCGCTCCTCCTTTCCGATCTGGTCATTGAAGGTTGCTCCACTTTCCTGATTCTTTTTGCCGCCCGCAGCCGGCGCCGTGAGAGACAAGATGCGAGTGAGGAGATCCATAATGTGAGCTACGCGGAAGCTCACATGGCTGGTTGAAGCAGTAGGGGAGGCGGTAAGCTCGGCCAAGAGCTCAAGCAAACCGATTAAGCGTCCGCTACCGGCATAAATGCCGGTCCACGCTGGAAAGCCGCATTGGTCTGGCTCTGTCTGTTGGACCACCTGCTCCAAAGTGCGGTTGGTGGTACTCGGGGGCTGGACACCTGTGACTGACTCCCAATCCTCGATGACGGCGCGGAAGACCCTGTCCGCGGCCTGGTGAGCGGCAGTGATGAGGTTCTGGAGAGTTTTCTCCCACTCCTCTTTCGAAGCACCTTTCGCGGCGCAGCACGGCAGCTGGGCATACAAGCTACGGGCTGCCGCCAGACCATCCGCGCTGAGGAAGGTCTGCTCGCCTGAGAAGACCGTTCCAACCACAGCGGCGAGGAATTGGTTGATCTTGGAGACGTGCGGACGGAAGGTAGTGGGGTGACGCGGGAGTAAACGCGCGAAACTCTCCAGAATGGCTTCAACCAAGTGCTGAGAGCCCAGATCGGCGCTCTTGGCCCTGGCCAGGATATTCACGCAGGAGGTGATGAAAGGGGTCAGAGAGGGAGTGGTGATCTCCCTCACAAGGGTTTGGTAGTCACGCGTCAGCATGAAGATGCGGGTCAAAGCCACAACCGCAAGGACTTTGGTGGTGGGCGGGTCGGGCTTGGTCAGGATGCCCAAGAGGCCGCGCACCCACGGGCCGGATTTCTGGAGCATTTCCCAGCCGCCGAGCTCGATGGCGGACTTGCACAGAACGACGGCGGACCACCTTCCTTCGGCGGACCGATCCTGCAGGAGGGTAGAGATCTGGGTGCGCAGCTTGTGGACGAGCACGGCTGTCTCGGAGGCATCTTTGCCAGACGCGCTCTGCGGCGCTGAGAGCACGGGCTTGCAGGCGGGGAGGGTTGCGGTGACATGGGGGATGATTGCGGGCAGCTGCTTGGCCGGGACGGACGAGAGGCGGTAGGTGACAGCGCGGAGGACGGCAGCGGCGTACGCGTCGTGGGCGGGCGCCATGGCTGCGGCGGGCGACGAGAGGCGGCGGGCGGAGGAGCAGCGATCAGGGCGGGCAGAATAAATTTGGCGCACGGGCCACGGAGGTGGACTGGGATGCGGCTGCTCCCTGCCGCGTGTCGGCGTGCAGCTCCAGCGACCTGTCCGCTCCCCCAGACGCGCTCCTGCTTGTACGGCTCTTCCTCCCGCTGTCCGCGATGCCTCTGGCTTGTTAACGGAAAATATCTTCACTCCGCCAGGGCTAGCTTTGCAAAATGCCCGCCGTACGTCCCGCCCGCCTGGAGCCCGCGACCCTGCCCCACGACGTCACCCCGGCCCTCGTGCGCAGACTCCCCCTCATGCTGATGCCGCTTCATGCGTAGGAAAACGCGAAGGCTCTCAACTACATATCCCAGCTGGACGATGCCCGCTGCAATGCTCGCTGGGATCCTCTGCCCGAGCTTGCGCGCAAGATCGAGAAACACGCTCCTCACCGCACCTGTACCCAGTCCCGCTCTCCTTGACCTCCCCGCTCCCCTGCTGACGGACCCCCGCCGAAGGCTTGTACACAACCGCCAGAGCAGAGGCCCAGGTAGCTGCTCATATCAAGCAGCACCACGAGACAAATCCCACCACCCCCACCATCCCGCCCCCCGACCTCTCCCAGCTCGTCGCCCCACTGGCAGCGGCCAAGGACCAGGAGACGACCCACAAGCAGGACGTTTTCGCCGCCGAGACATGCTTGGCTTGGATATATTGGGAGCTGGCTGAGCCCGCCGAGGTTGTGTCGAGACTACCAAGCAACATCGCCGATGCCATAGAGAACCTGCGTCATGGGGACGAGTCTTTCACGGGCTGGACCCAGGTCTGTATTGTCAAGGCCGCCTACCTCAAAGGTATGCACAGTGCAGGAAATACTTGAGCGTACTCGCACTCACACGCCGCAGGCATGGCCCAAGAGAAAACCGGCTCTGTCCTTGGAGCCATTCAGACCTATGAATCCGTCTTGCATTTCGTTGGCTCCGACATCCTGAGCTCCGCCCCCTTACAATTCAAGACATGGTCCGAGGCCCTTTTGGCACGTCTATGCCTTCTGCTAGACCTCAACCACCCCAGCGACAGGCCCGAAGACCCCAATGCTGCTCTGCGTGCCTTCCGCCTCTGGTCGCGCCTCATGGAAAATGGCAAGGCTCAGTTTGCCGGCGAGGCTCTGACCGACCCGCCAGACATGAGGCGTGCTGTTTGGAAGGCATACTACGACACTCTTTCCATTATCCTTCGACGCGGCCTGCTGTACAGTGGTTCTCCAGATTCTGACCACGCGCTTCTGGGTGACGCTGCGGAACACGCCTCTCAGGAGCAGTATATGTCGGCAAGGTTACAACAGCGCGCTGAACTCAAGCTCGTAGAATCCGTCTATGAAGCGCTACTGCTAAAGGAGACTCTCTTCCCCAAGGCCAGCGAAAGCAACGAAGAGGTCGATAGCTGGGCGGAAGCTATCATGAGTAACTGGCGCATCATCTGCGGGCCTGCTTGGACGGACGAAGAACTTGGCGAAGGAGGAAAGGCCGCCGTGGGCAAGGGCGTCCTCGATGCAAGTTTTGCTGTCAGTATCCATGTGTATAGGAGACTGACTGTCATCTTCCAGATTCTTTATCGTGCTGCCACCAAAACGTATCACTCCACACGCATACTACGGCACCTTTTCATTGTCCATGCTTCGCTCGCCGAATTCGACCTCGCCTTCAAAGCCTTCGACGCGTACGTCGACATTGTAAGCCGAGGCAAAGACCGCGCGGAGAAGAGCGGGGAAGAAGATGCTGGCTTAGATGACGACAATACCGTCCTTCGAACAGCGTCTGAGGCCATCAGGATTTTGTGCCGCTTTGGCACTAGGAAAGAAGCCGAGAAGTCCAGAGAAGTTGGTGAGCAAATCGAAAAGTGGCTGAAACAGCAGACGCCGGCGTCAAGGCCCGGAACTGCTACAACCGAAGATCACGCTGCGAAAGCCAAGCACTCCACCGAGAGCATCCTGTCGCCTCGTGTCGTTGCGCTCGCATACCGTGCAATAGGTATCAGCCGAGCTCACTGGGCAAGACTCACGTACGAGGCAACTGCAAGGTCCACGCTCCAGGCGCAGGCAGCTCAGGCCTTCCGCAAATCTTTGAGTCCCGAATTCCAAGATACTACTAACCTCGAAACTCTCTACGCCCTAGGTCTGCTCCTTGCCGAGATGCGGGACATCAGTGGAGCGATCAAAGTCGTGAAGCGAGCCCTGTCATCGCACTCCCGTGGCGATGGTTTAAGGACAGCGGATGGTGTCGCTAGCGAAACTGACATGGAAGATGTCGACTATGTCCGTGAGAGGAAACTCATTCCTCTCTGGCATCTGCTTGCGTTACTCCTCACCGCCAAATCAGATTTCACTACTGCCGCGAGAACTTGCGACGCCGCTTTCGAACAATTCGACGACCCCGAGGTGCTTTTCGGAATGCAAGGTGAGGCTTACCGAAGTGAGCATCTGAACGAGAGTTCTGCCGATCTTGAGAAAGCCCGAAGCAGCGCAGGCAAGGGTCTCGTCGACCGCATGGAAGCGTTCGAGAAGGAAGGCATCCTCCAGGTGAAGGTGACACAACTGATACTCCTCGAGGTGGTCGAGGGGACGGCCGCTGCCGTCGACGCCAGCATGGAGCTTTTGGGTCTCTACAAGAGGCTTTTCGGAGACCCGACGGGTGGACAGAAAAAGCCTCAATCAACAGACAATGCAGTTCAGAATGCCGCTACCAACAACCGAGCCAGCTTCTTTGGACGAACCAAGACTCTGAGGAAGAACACGATGACCCAAGAGCGAAGTGGTTCGGTTCCCCCGACCCGGAGAAGCACCTCTTCTCGCCCATCAACAAATGCCACCGAGGGCACTGGTGCACCCACAATTCAGGTAACGGATGAATCCGGCAAATCCAACAGTCATCATCACCATGGCTTATTTCATCACAAGCATCACGACAAGTCTAGCTCAGGAAGCATCAAGCTGCGAAAAAGAAGCGCGAGCAATATGAAGACCCCTGACTCGGCGGGGAAAGACTCGGAAAAGTCCGACGCCAACGGAAGCGCTCGACAAGGAAGCGCACCATCGAGTTCTGAGCAGCCCCTTCGACCCATCCAGCACAACCTTCCTCACGGGAGGGAACCGCCGCCGCCTGGCCATCCCGATCAACCGCCGCATCAAGACGTCCGCCTGCCCGCCCCCTTCCCTCGCCCAAGCTTTACAGCACCAGAGCCCCGCTTCCCGATATTGCAAGAGCGGAGACATACAACCTCACTGCTCATAGACGTATGGCTCTTCATCGCCGGACTCTACACCCGGGCAGCACTGTTTGAAGATGCCAAAGGTGCCGTGGACGAAGCATTCAAGCTGGCCGACAACCTCGAGTCAGAGATGGCTCAGGATTCTTCAAGTGCGAAAGCGTTCTCCGAGAGAGGATGGGGTGGTGGAAAGAGCGTTGAGGAGCTCTGGGCCGATATCTGGGCCTCGGTAAGTCGGACGGAACTACTCTGTGTTGCCAAGATACTGACGCACGCCAGCGCGGTGAGATTGCGCATGCTGAGTCGGAGCCATACGAAGCTCTCGGACACTTTGAGAAGGCCATCTCGCACAACCCTGACCATCCGGCAGCCGTGGTTGGCTTGTCGAATATCCTGCTCGACATCTACTGCCAGGTCATTCCTGCCGAGCCCATTCAACGCTCATCAGGGCCACAGGCGTCGCCTCCGAAGGGTTCTAGAGGACAGACGCCCAATCCAGAAGAGTTGAATCGCGTTGCGGCCAGAGATCGAGCATACAGCCTCCTGTCCTCTCTGACCAAGCTTGGGACGGGATGGGATTACTCGGAGGCATGGTTCACGCTCGCAAGGGCATACGAAGAGGGTGGGCAGATCCAGAAGGCGAAGGACGTTCTATGGTGGTGCGTGGAGCTGGAAGACAGCAAGGGGCTTAGGAAGTGGAGTTGCGTTGGGGTTGGAGGATTTGTGCTCTAGGAGGGGCATCGCATTGTGGATACAGTCGAGATACCCGACGTAAGTACACGTACGAGCGCGTGGAGCCTGTAACATAGAGAGCAGCAATTCTGCATTAATATCGGCGAAAAGCACGCGCGTGTTCGACCAGAAGAATGTGTGGGGTGACGTCACTGGCCGTTCACCTTCCGTCCCTGCCGCTTCACTTCAGATGCTGCGTCCCGCGACTTCCACAACTCTTCTCCAGGCTCCCGCGCGCCCCCACCGAAACTCATGTTCCACGCTCGCCGGATGCCGAGATTTCTGCCACGAGTCCGCGTTCGTGTGGGGATCCCGCTGCCCAACTCACCCTCATGCCCGGCCCGCCCCACCCAGGCCTTTCTGCAGCCTGTTCACGTGCCGCTCGACTAGCTATTTGACTCTGCACACAGCGGATGCTTCTTAAGCCTCCCATGACGAAGCTCAACCTCGACAGCCTTCTTGCCCAGCCTCGTCTTCCGACCGAACAATGAACGGCATCGTCGTCGAGTCCGACAAGGACAAAGACAGTCACCACTCCGCAACCAGCCACAGCACCGACAAAGACACCAACATGGCACCAGTCGAAGATCTAGACGACGGCTACTTCAGACAGCTTTGCACCGAGCACCTCGAGCCAAGATATCCTGCCACGATGCCGCCATCAACGCCTCCGTCGCGTCAATGCAAGCTGCTCGACTTCTCGTGCGGATCACTGACTGCAACCACCTCACCCGGCTCAAGCGCAATCGAGGCCCCGTCGCCCCTTTCGACTGCTCCTAGTAGTGTCGTGTCGTCGCCGTGTCCGCCGCCAAGGGTCCGCAGCTATAAGCTCAGTGATAGCAAGTCGACGCCAGTTACGCAACACACGACGGCTCAGGCTGGCCCAGGCACCTCCACCTCAAGCCAAGGCTCGTCGACTTCGCATTCGTCATGCTATAGCTTCCCCGATGTCACTCTCCCTTCCACATCATCTTTTCTCACGCAGGAGTACGGCATCAGCATCAATCCCCTCGTCGTATACCCTCGCCAACCCAACCTTCGCTACCGCCCTCGTCTGCGCTACCACAACTCGACCAAGTACCTCGACATCCCCGGCGCCTTCTTCACTCCGCCTTCCCTCGACCTCAACGAGTTCAGCACATTCGGACCACATCACTCCCCGCACACCCTCGCCGAACTCCACGCCCTCGCCTACTCCAGCCCGGGCACCGTTCGCATCGAACCCTGCCTTCAATGCCAACTCAAAAACCTTCCCTGCCCAACTACGCCGCACGCCCTCTGCCAAGAAGACCTCGGCCCTCTGCGCACCACCAACGGCGGCAAGACCATCATCACAGACCCGCGCCCCCTCCGCACCGATCCCCGCTTCCCAGCCTGCCAGCGCTGCATCCGCGCCGGCGAAGCAGACCTCTGCATCGTGCAGCGCAGCCCCACGCCATCCGAGCGCCGCGACGTCTTCAACAGCCCCACCAAAGAGGACATCGACCCGGGCCCCCACTTCGTCACCGACAAATTCGCCACCAGGACCATCGCACTCTTCCCTACCGACCGCGACGTCGCTTTCCCAGCCCTCTTCGCCGCGAAGCTCGAGCTGCGCGACCGCCTGCTGCACGAGCACGGCAGCAAGCTGCCGCAACGCGTTCTCGCGCCCCGGCGCACGGTGCTGACGGATGTCGAGTTCGACATCGAGCTCCCGGGGGAGAGCGAACATGGGAGGACGATGGGGATGCGGGAGAGGAGGGCGGCCGTTAGGGCGGTGATCGAGGAGGGCGCGAACAGGGACCGGATGTTGCTGGGCGGGATGGGGAGGGAGGTTTTGAAGCCGACGGAGAGGTGGGGTGCGCGTTGGGCGGGGAGGAGGGAGAGGGAGCAGAGGGCGTTGGTGGAGGGAGTGAGAGAGATTGCGGCGAGGAAGATGAAGGAGGAGATGCCGTGGCTGTATGATGACCCCGAGTGGAAAGAGACGTTGCGGGAGCTGCAGGCTTTGCTGCTTGAGGGAGAGTGAGCTTAACAGTGGAGGTTCTGCTTTTTGCTTTTTGCATCGAATTTGGGAGAACAGGAGCTGACGGGCGGATTTGCTTTGGGCTTTTCATCTTTTTTCCCCTGGAGTTGGGAGGATATCTCGTAGCGGTAATGCATAGGTAGGGCGCTCGTGGTCTTCATTAAAGCGCTATGGATACCAGCAGGGTGATTTTATGGTAATTTCAACAGGTACAGAGCATCTCTTCGCATCTCTCCTGTACATGCGCCGGTCATCAAAAGGCAGCAGTTGCATCATTCATACTCCAGAAAGGTACCGGTACACGTGAAAATGGCACTTGTAGATTGTTACTACTGTTACTACTTCTTTCAACTATTCCTTCCCATCACTGTTCAGCATCTATCAGATCAATCATACCTTCCTCACCCTCAGCAGGTACACTGAGTTGTTGAAAAAAACTTCATGTAAATCCAATCCCTTCTACTCAAACAACACTGTTCACCTTGCCCTCAGCGAGCGACGGCTAAGTACCTATCTGCAAATTACACTGATCCTACACTGAAAACACAGTCGTCTCCACACATTCCATCATGGTGTGTGTGTGTCTGTGTGTGTGTCTCAATACCTGTAGCCTGAGCTTTCCCGATCTTTGATATCTCTTTGCGCCTTATCTTGTGGAAGGAAAGAAAAGCCCCTATCCGGATCTTTGAAAGAAACCCACCATGCCTCCCTCTGCCTCCAGTTGCAAGTCTTCCCCTCTTGCCGGTTAAAACGGATCGAGAGACCCGCAAAAGAAAAAAAAAAGCCTGTTTATGCGTGCCCTCCCATGCACTTTGTAAACGCCGATATCCGCGCTATGATGTCCCGAGAGCAGTAGAGTAAAAAAAAAACAAATAAGAAAAAAAAGAGAAGAAAGAAAATAAGAAGAGTCGTGTCTTCAATTTAGGAGGAAAAGAGAAAGGGAAAAAAAACAGTGTCCATTCCATCATGTTCTCGTATACTCGTCTCATAGCCTAACGCATCTGTCCCGCTGACAAACCGCAGCTACCCCTCACTCATCATTCTCCCCCCGCCGCCGCCGCCTCCTCCTCAGCCTCCACAACAGCCCTATTCTCCTCCCCCACCCTCCTCGTCAACACCGCCGCAACAAGCGCGCAACACCCGCCAAAGCGCAATACCCACGCCACGCTATCATCGCCGGGCGTCCCGCGCGGTTTCTGCAGCAGCTTGAACAGCGCGCTGCTCACCAGCGTGGCGATGACCTGGGGCGCGGCGATGGCCACGTTGTGTATGCCCAGCACGACGCCGGCCTGGTCGGCCGACTGGTCCTCGCCGGCGGCTAGCAGGGCGCCGTCGCGGGTGGGCGGGGCGCGCAGCAGGCCGCGGCGGATGGCGTCGCGCTTGGAGATTTCGGCCGAGATGAGGGCGAAGGGGGCCCAGTTGGTGACGGCCCAGGGGAGGCCGACGAGGGCGATGATGGCGGTGGCGGAGGCGGTGGTGCGGGCGAAGAGGGTGGCCCACATGAGCAGGGCGAAGACGAGGTGCGAGAGGAGCCAGGTGCGGCGGAGGGTGAGGGATTGGATTTGGAGGTGATCGAGGATCGAGAGGTTGAGGTAGCGCTTCCAGCGCGGTTTGTCGGACTTCTGCTGCTTCTTGAGGGCGAAGTAGCCCGAGCCGGATTGAGAGCCCGAGGTGGTTGGCGTCAAAGGTGTGGTGGGCTCCGGTGCGGGTGGTTTGTAGGTCGGTGCGACGATAATTGGGAGAACAACGCTGGCGGCGAACGTTGTGAGGGCGAAGATGAACAGAGCCAGCGTGCCCATGCGCGTTCCCTTTTCCCAAATCTTGTTGATCTCGTCATCGGTCATGTGCGGGTTAGCCTCAAAGTATGGCTCCGTGTAGATCTCTCCGATATACGTAGTCGAGTAGAACAGAAAAGGGAACCATCCGATCCAAGCGGCAAGCTGAACCTGGCAAACCAGAGATACCTGTGGCGGCAGCCGGCGGACAGACTGGTAGAGCGTCTTGAAGAAGCCGACCAGACCACCATGAGAAATGGGTGCGCCTTCGCTGCGCGGATCGCGCTCGGAAACAGTGGCGCAGCTAATCGTCACCGTCACTGCGAGTGCCATACAAGCGATGGCGCACAGGACCTTCATCTGCGTGTTACCGAGAAATGGGAACAGCTTCGGGAGATCGACATATCCGGAGAGGTAGCCGAGAATGTTACCAATGCCGGTGGTCCGCATAATCCAGGCATTGGCGGCTTCCTGTTGGTGGGTTGGCGCGCAATCTACCACAAAAGCTCGGATGGCGGCTTGGACTGCGCAGAGTAAGTCCGTGTCTCGCGAAAGTTCGACTTGGCGATTACTTACTGACGTTGATGGCGAAATCTAAGACATACACCATTACAACGGCAAAAAGGATGGTGATCGTCTTCGTCGCCGGCGAATCCCAGGCGACGCCAAAAATGGACAGAACTCCGGCCACTATTTCCCTAGCCCATGCCAGCAGGAACAGGGATATGATGGTGGAGATGGCGCCGCCCATTATAAACGGCCGTCTCTTGCCATATTTCAACCGACAGTTGTCGCTCTTGAGCCCAACGTATGGCTGCACGAGTGTGCCCGAGAGAGGACCGGCGATCCAGACGAGAGCCAGAAGGGATTTGCTGAGGCCGAGAGACAATAGATACGGCTGCGGCAGGGCCCGTTAGCATTGCTGTTGCGCAGACAAGAGGTTCAGATGGAGGCGGCAACTCACAGAACCGTATGACAGTTCAACGGACCATGCTATCTGCAAACTGCAGACGAGTTCAGCATCTGATGCTTTGCCGTTTGGAAGGGAGCCTGCTCCGAGGGGCATCACTTACCCTCCGCCGGCCAGAGTCAACAACAGCAGATACCAGCTGCTCTTTGTCTCTTCTCCGGGTTCGGCAGTCCAGCTGTCGTCACTAAGCGGAGAGCCGACGGGTTTCAAGCCATCGTCGCCCTCTTCGGAGGCTCGGGCAGACAGAAGCGGCGAGGTCTCGTGCATCTGGTCGTTGGACTGGCTTGCTCGCGGCGGACTGGAGGAAAGACGGCCGAAGGAGACGATCTTAGGGAGCGGCGTGGCGGTGGGCGGGGGGGTAGCGGCATCAGAGGAGGCCGGAGGGGGAGGCGAGCCGGACGAGGGCGAAGGGGGAGCACTGGGCATGGCGGGCGATGGGTCGCGGACGGGTGCCTCGTGTCGTCGCCGGCGTGGAGCCAGTGGCTGCAACGGCGACTGGCCGGACCAGGGAAGGACCTGAGGGCAGGAAGGGCGCGGGAGGAACAGGGAAAGCAGGAGCAGCGGCGGCGGAGGGCGCCATCGTTCTGGATCACGATGGAAGCTGGAGTGTTCTGGGGCGCCGGGGCCGGGACAAGCTACGTCACACGACTCGCGCGGCCGCGCAGCCGGCGGCGCTGAGCGGTCGTCAGGCGCCGGGCGGACGGCGGCATCGTCACGCTGATGTTGTGTGAGCAGCAGCAGCCCGGCGCTGGCAGGCGCTCATTCGCCGTGCCTGATCGGCGAGCACGCAGGCGGGCGTCACGCAGGCCCGGCGTGGGGAAGAGCCCGGGGCCGCGGCGAGGTGTGCCTGGCGACTGGGGCGCGCGCGAATCAGCGCCGCGCGTGCAGACGATGGCGAGCAGAGCGGCGGGCGGGCGTCAGCAAGCAGCGCAGCCCTACGGTGCGCGCGCGTGCAGGCAGCGGGTTCGTTCTAGCGCATCGCAGACAGCAGCAGCGACCGGGAGCCGGCAGCCGCGCGGAGTGCACGCGTCTGCCAGGCGGCCGCTGTGCCGTTTGCGGCTAGCGGCGGCCGGGCGTAAGGTGGCCATTTCGCGCCCGAGCTTCCTCAGGCCGTCGACAAGCCAAGTGCAGCCTGCGTCTCATCAATCACCGACCGACACCCTCTCCCTGTCGAGCGCCCCGAGCTATTCCTACCGCGCCGCCTGCACCGCCTGCGCTCCGCACGCCCTGCCGCCGCACGCGATCGCCCTGCCGGTGCCCTGCGTCGCCCGCTGCCTGCCCGCCCGCCCTGCCGCCGCGCACCATCTCTGCGCCGCGTCGCCAATGTCCATCTAGCCCGCCTGCTGCACCATGGCCTCCATCGTCGGTTGGGCCGTGACAGAGCTTGTCAGTACGTGTCTCCCGCCCTCGTCCTCCGCGCCCTGCGCCCTGCGCGACCGCCCTCCTCGACCGCCCCGCTGACCACCCCGCCATCGCAGAGCGCGAAGCATCCGATGCCGATCCTGATGGTTAGTTCCGACTCCCGCCCCTCGCGCTCCGACCCTCGCCCACGTCTGACACGGACACAGAGCCGGAAGCTGGCCAGAAGGAAATCTACGCGTCATGGTCGCTCTTCATTCTCATCTCGCTGCTCATCATAGCTCTCTTCACGAGCTACATGCTGCAGACGAGGAAGATCCAGGCCGTGCATGAGACGGTTATATCCATTTTTGCCGGTACGCCTGCTGCCCGCCCGCCTCCCAGCCCTCGCTGACGCGCATCCAGGTATGGTTGTCGGGCTGGTCCTGCGACTGACAGCAAACGAAGCTGTCCTGGGCGTCGTCAGTTTCAACTACCAGTTCTTCTTCAACCTCCTCCTGCCGCCCATCATCCTTGCTTCCGGCTACGAGCTGCACCAGGCGAACTTCTTCCGCCAGATCGGCACCATCCTCACCTTCGCCTTCGCCGGTACATTCATATCTGCCATGGTCCTGGGTCTTTTCCTGTGGCTGTGGACGCGGCTGAACCTGGACGGCGTCTCCCTCACTTTTGTCGAAGCTATCTCTGTTGGCGCAACCCTCTCCGCCACCGACCCCGTCACCATTCTCGCCATCTTCAACACCTACAAGGTCGATCCGAAGCTGTATACCGTCATCTTTGGCGAGTCCATTCTGAACGACGCAATTGCCATCGTCCTTTTCGAGACGGCCCAGAGGTACAAGGATGCTGCCGCCGGAAGCCTGACAATCATTACTCTCTTCGAGTCCATTGGAATCTTCTTGCTGGTCTTCTTCGGCAGCTTGGTCATCGGCCTCATCATCGGCGTCTTGACCTCGCTGCTCCTGAAGTTTACCTATGTGCGCCGTTTCCCCAAGATTGAAAGCTGTCTGATCATTTTGATTGCATATGCCAGCTACTTCTTCTCCAATGCCATCCACATGTCCGGTACGTTGCCAGCGGTGCTCGACTTGCAATGCTCGTACTGACAAGACGCTAGGCATTGTGTCCCTCTTGTTCTGCGGAATCTGCCTGAAGCACTATGCCTACCACAACATGTCCAGGCGTACGCAGCTGACCACCAAGTTCGTCTTCCAAGTCATGGCCCAGCTCTCGGAGAACTTTATCTTCATTTACCTGGGTCTTTCGCTCTTTACCGAAACGGAGCTTGACTACAAGCCGCTCTTCATTCTTGTTACCGTTATAGGCATCTGCGTCGCCCGTTATTGCGCTGTCTTCCCTCTGTCGAGGCTCGTAAACTGGATTCTTCGCTACAGGGCCCGCAGGCGCGGTCGTGAAGTTGCCGAGGAGCTACCCTGGTCCCATCAGGCAATGTTGTTCTGGGCTGGACTTCGTGGAGCGGTCGGAGTTGCACTCGCCGCGGGGCTCACGGGGAACAACGGCTTTACGCTGCGTGCTACGGTTTTGGTTGTCGTTGTGCTCACCGTCATCATTTTCGGAGGTACGACCGCACGTATGCTCGAGATCCTGCAGATCCGCACAGGGGTTGTGGAAGAAATCGACTCAGACGATGAATTCGACATTGAAATTGTTCCTGGCGGCGGCAGCGGCGCTATCGGCGTTACATACTCAGCCAAGTCGGGCCGGGGATTCGGCCACAACCCAAGAGCCAGCGCGAACGGCTTCGTGCTCACCCCAGTGGACTTTGACGCCTCAGATCGAGGCAAGGGCTTCAGCAGTAGCACTGTGAACGGCGGGTCATCGCCAAGCATCCGACCCAACGGCGGCATGTCTTCACGCCGCAGTTCTAGCCGAACCCAAAACCTCCGCGCCCACGACTATGCCGAGCAGGGCCTGCTCTCGCACGAAGACAGCGGCTCTAACTCGGACGCAGATGCAGATCTCGACCTGCCCCCGTCTGCACGCCGCTCACCGGCACGCCGCGCCTCGCCGACGGGCGCAGGAGCAGCTGGCCAGACCGCGCCGTACGCGGCGGAAGCGCCCACGCCGCCCGAGCCGAGAGGACGGCTGGGCAGAGTGACCGGCGCTACGGCGGCGGCAAGGCAGCTGCTGACCGGTCTCAGCGAGGACCCGGCCAGCGCATTCAGGCAGATCGATGAGGGCTTCATCAAGCCCCACCTGTTGCTCGATCCTGGAAGGGCTGGTAACGGGCATGGCGGAGGTTCCGGAGGCTCACATTCGTGAGTGAGTGGGTTTTCTCTTTTTTTTTTCTTTTGCTCGGCGTTAGAAAACATTTTTCTTTGCTAGCAAAGCAAGAAAATGCAATGGGCGGCGTTAGATCTTTTGTGAGACCCTTTTCTGTACTTTTTATTATGCTTGTGTTTAGGGCTCGCGCTAGGGTTAGATACACTCGTACCCCCGCTTCCTTTTTCGGGCGGAAAGCGCAGTCGGAGTCATACATGTTAGACGTGGTGGGTAGGGATCGGGATCGGGTGGGTAGGTAGGTAGGTAGGTAGTAGGTAGGACAGGTTAGCGTATGGGTAAGATACACCAGTTCAGCAGTCTACAAATGCCGTTGATATACCATACGCTTTAGATAAGTGTCGAATTACTTGTATGTGTATGTGCGTGAAGAGCAAGCGCTTGTAGACACATCTGCCCGCTTTAGGCAGCTTAGGCAAATTCGACCACAGATTGCACTCGGCCAGGGTGACTAGGCCTACTTTATCGGTGGAAAGAGAGTCTCGCTTTTGTGAATTAGTTACATCTTTCACCTAGAACTAATGTCTTCTATAACATAGAGTGTTGCTAATCTTGCACCTGTTGTTGCGAATTTGTCTTCATCAACATTTCTTTTCGAACGCCACAAGGCTTTGAGGTAGAAACTGAGAACACGTATCTCGTTCCCCCGATCCAGCTCATGAGCGCTCCACTCTGCGGGCGTAAGCATTTCCACCATGCTGGTGCGATATTCTTGTTTAGAGATAGCCTGTGGAATAGCGGCATGTAGCCCTACGAGATCTCTATTTCGCGACAACAGCATTTGGTAGTTTTCAACCTGCCTTTCTGCTGGAGACATGCAATTGATAACACCAGGGGCAACTATCCTAAAAAGCTGGGTACGTAAAAACGAATAGTCTCTGTCTCGTTTCTCTATACAAGCGCCCAAAAGACTAAAAAATCTACCTA
The DNA here is from genome assembly GCA_037356115.1 of Neofusicoccum sp. Z2. Lineage (NCBI taxonomy): Eukaryota > Fungi > Ascomycota > Dothideomycetes > Botryosphaeriales > Botryosphaeriaceae > Neofusicoccum > Neofusicoccum sp. Z2. The sequence goes on along the minus strand of JBAWJY010000063.1, from coordinate 119,302 downwards.
CCTACCATAGCCAAAATCCCGCTGAAAGTTAGTTCACTTTTCCCAACCGACGCAAACAATAAACTCATCCAGACATTTCCACACCCCAAGAACCAATACCCAACAAACCACACATTGCAGCCCTTCACACAATCACACGTCACACACCCCTCTCACAGACCACCAACCTAGCTAGTACAACCCCATACCCTCAGCAACAACCTTATACTCCTTCCTCTTCTTCCTCTTCCCCGGCTGCAGCCTATACCTCAGCCTCCCAACCAGCCTCGCCACCCGCGGGAAAACCTGCCTCTCGGACAAATACGCCAGCGCGAAGCCGCCAACCCCCAACGCAAGGATGAACGCCTTGAACGACGAATCCAGCGGCGTCAGCTCCATGAAATCGTACAGCCACTTCGCCTGCCCGTCGTACGGCTCCTCCCTGTCCCTGTCCGTATTCATCCTCGGCTGCGGCGACACGAACAGCAGCATGTACGACGACACCACCAGCGCCAGGGTGACCGCGAAGACGAACGGCGCGTTCGACCGCATGGGCTGGCGGAACGGCGGGCCGACGCTGAGCACGACGGCCGAGAGGATGTACTGGTAGCAGGAAAGCAAGAACAGCGCCGTGTTCTCCGAGTTCTTGCTGTTGGAGTGTTCTTTGTCGAGGATGGGGGGTTGGAACCAAGGTTGCTTTTGGACGGCGTGGAAGGCGATGGCTTGGAAGGCGACGCAGAGGGCGATTTGGCCGAGGAGAGGGGTGAGAACTTTGCGGGAGACCAGGGAGGCGGTGGGCCTCTTGCGCGAAAGGGTCGGGTAGGCGCCCGTCCAGCCCATGAAGATGGCGATGGGGAGGATGAGGAGGAGGTCGATGTAGAGGAACTGGAAATCGCCGAGGTTTGAGGCGGAGGCATAGAGGAAGCTGACTGATGTGAATTGGATGGCTGAGTAGAGCGACATGTATTTGAAGCAGCTGAAGCTGGTGACGAGCGCGGCGCGGCCTTCGCGGATGACTTCCGGAACGCAAGAGATGTCGAATACGCGGCTAGTGAAGGGCGCCGCAACCGAAGCCTCAGCTTCAGAGAGGGATATGCCAACGTCGGCGGCTTTGAGGGCACCACAGTCGTTTGCGCCATCGCCACAGAAACCGCAGCAATAGTCGATGCTTTGTAGCTTCTCAACGAGCTCGTGCTTCTCGTCTGGTGACATACGAGCAAAGACCTGCCCACAGACCAGCATTTCTCGGAGAACCTTGTCGGAGGCGTAGTCGATGATCCAGCGGAAAACGTCGCCGCTGACAGCGACGGAATAATTGCGGACATTCGAAATATCATATGGGAGGGACGCATCTGCGTCGGCAGGTGGAGGGAGAGGTTTTAATGTATTTTCATCCAGTTTGAATGCGGGGTTATCGATGCTTTCCCAGGATAAACGTGCGAGTGGGGTGCGAGCGTCTCCTTCAACGAAGTGTGGAACAAAGCAGTGAGCCGTCTTGTCGATCAGGTTGCACTCCCTAGCAACACTGATGGCTGTGAGAATGTTGTCGCCAGTGCACATGACCTTGCGAATGCCTGCTTGGGCAAGCTCGTTGATAGTTCCGGTCGTTGTTGGCTTCAACTTGTTCTCAAAGATGATGAAGCCGACGAAGTCAAGATTTGACTCTGCTTCCTCCCGCTTCATCTTTTGAACTTTGACCCAGTTGAGCTTAGGAATCGTCTTCGTTGCGCAGGCAATGACACGGAATCCTCGGTGAGTGTAGTGGCTTAGAAGCTCCTCATAATCCGGAGGGACTGTATACAACAATTATATATCGTGTCAAATATGACTAGTTGAGAAGACTTACAGCTTTCTGGCCGGCAGATATCCTTCATACACTCAGGGGCGCCTTTGACGTAGATGTATCCTTCGCGAGCGCCAAATTGACGGACCACAACACTAGCCCTACGGAGCTGTGAGACGAATTCGTATGCCTTGATGATGCCGAGTTCGATTGGCTGCCTATTTGGCTTCCTGGGGTCGACGTCGATATTATATTCCTGTCCAGGCGGTGGCCTTGCTACTGAGGGAGAAATACTGAGGCTTTCTTCCTCATTGTCACCTCCGCCTCCACTTTGTTCACCCTCCTCAAACTGCCAGCTCGTGAAGTCGAACATCTTGACATCCAATGGATCTCCAACCAACTCTCCATCAACACAGCGGAGAGAGTGACACGTAGCCATAGTGTACAGGAGTGACCTGTTATTTTTGTAGTCCACATTAGGGTCCCGCTCAGAAGCGTCAGGTAGAACGGCTCCGCAGTCTGTTAGAATATCGCTGAACTTATTCGCTGGCTGTTGCACGACCCTCAATCCGAGAACGTCGAGACCCTCTTCCGTCAAAGTACCCGTCTTGTCGAAGCAAACCACATCGAGCTTACCGCCAACGTTAACCCGTTGCGGGCTGATGCAGTAGATTTGCTTCTTTTTGAGCCTGTTTAGCGCGAAGTTTGTCCCGATAGTCAAGGTCGCCGGAAGAGCTGGAGGCACCACGATAGTGATCAAATCCAGCGCGCGGACGACAATGAGGTGCCACGCGAGTCCCAGGCGGACGAAATTGACGAATGACGCAATGAAACCAACTCCCGCAATCATGCCCATGACCGAAATGTAACGGAATGAGTCTCGGTAGAACTTGAAACCGGAAGGCTTAGGGAAGAGCATTGACCGAACCAGTGCTCCTTTGGTTGTGTTGAATCCAGTCCGAACCACCAAAGCTAGAGCAGCTGCCTCGTTATCTTTGTCGTCTTGTGGCCTCCTCGCCCGGATGATTTTGGTGCCGGAGAACAAGAAATGCCTAGCAACTTCGGGATGGATTGAAGCAGAACTGAGATTTAAGAGCTCCAAAGCTTCGTCAGTTGTTGGTACTTTTGAGACCGGCACAGATTCTCCAGTAAGCATGCTTTCGTTGACAATACAGTCACCGGAGAGCAGCAAACTGTCACAGGGGAACTGTGTGAGATTCGGATCGGTGACTTCGTAGATGTCTCCAGGAACGAGTTCGCTGGACTCGACGTAGCGCCAGAAGCCGTTGCGGAGAACGCGCACATCGCATTCGAATCTGGAGACCTCTCGGAGCCGGTGCATGGTTGCCTTTGTCTCTATCAAAGTCGTCGTGATACTGACGACGGATATGATAAAGATACAGGCAGCATAGTAGTAGTACTCATCGAGAGACCAAAGAACCAGACTGGCAATCTGGAACACGTAGAACGGATGGAATGCTTCGTCCACCAGAAGTTGCCAAGTTGTCTTCTCCTCGATGTCGATGAGGTTCTTTCCAAAAACCTGCTCGCGGTGTTCCTTTTCTTCGTTATCGAGGCCACTGCGGATAGCTCTGACGTCGGTCCAGGCAGGGTCCTTCCAAGTATTACCAAGGATGAACTTGTCCCTCACGGGATGATAACAGAACCGGATGTACCGATAGTCCAGGGTCCTCAGCTCTTTGATGACTGGATCATCATCTTCGTCATAGTCCCGATATGCGCCTTTCTCCACTATTCCGAATACTGAGGATAGACATTGTCCGTAGGTCTGCTTCGCGACGTTCTGAACTGCCATCTCGCCCCACTGGTTTTCGATCACAACCCAACCACACTCGTGCAGTGGGGTGGCCTTTCCCACAATCTTGATCCGCCATCCTGGAAGCCACCGAAAGACGAGATATCCAAGTCCTCCAGTCAAGAAGCAGAGTAGTAGGTAAAAGCCATATCCCAACATGGATGTCCTGAATCCGGCGACGACGATGGTCAGGTCCTCGGTGGCGATATAAATCTTCTGCGTGGTCCTTCCGCCTCTCCAGTGACCAGAAGCCTGCGTGCTGGAACTCGAGTGGCGGCGCAGAAGCGGTGCACTGTCCGATCTCCCAGACCGCGTGGACCGAACCGAGTAGGTGGAGGACTTCCTGCGGCCGTGCGAGTGCCGCCGACCAGCCTCCAAATCCTCGTCTTCTTCTGCGTACCCGTCTTCTGCATACCTGTTTGTGTCCTCCAACTCCGCCTCTTCCTCGGCTATGGCCTCCTCTTCCAATGTGTCTATCGACTCCCTCTCCTCATCGTAGAAGGTGAAGCTCGTAATGCTAACGGTCGAATCTGCGCGTGATCGACGGTGGGCGAAGCCGGTGACGCTCGTGGGGACACTTTCGGACATAGGCCCAGAGAATATCTACGGCGAAGTCAGCCATCTACGCCAGGGACAGGAGAAACGCTAGAGAGCAAGCCAGAGCAGATCTTCGCGCAAGGAGCTATGGCGACCATAGACCTTTCGCGCACGCGACCCTCGCCGCTCGAACCTGCTGCGACTCGCCATCTCGGCTTCGACCATGATTACCTCGTCCTGCGCCATCTGGACATCAGTCAAGAGACTGACGCTGCGATACGTCTCAGCACGGTTCTTTTTCTCCCTGCGCAGCGTGCGTCTACTCACTCGCTGATGTTGGATCCGCGCCGATACATGGAGCTGTCGCTCCGGCGCGCGGGCGCCGCATAGCTGCTGCGGCGGCTTTCGCCAGCCTCCACGTCGGAATCCCTCATATCGCGGCTCGGTGTCAGCGCATGTCGCGAAGGCCGCCGGCGGCAGACGGGTGGTCAGGGGTGCGGTAGGTAGGGTTGGGCAAAAGCAGGGCGGCGGTGTCGCGCGAAGAAACGGCGCGCGCGAGGTTGAGCCGCTCTTGCCTATCGCAGAGACAGATAAGTAAAAAGCGGCTATGAGGTCAGTCCGCCACATCTGCAGACACCGCCACCGCGTCCGCGAAATTTCAGCATTTGCCAAGACGCAAAAGCACGGCGGAACATGTGCTTGACTGGTCGGGGCGATTGCTTCGACTCCGTATGCTCTTCCGGGTGTATGGCCATCTGATTGCGAATGGACCAACCTCATACATCATCGCGTGGCCCGTTCCCACGCATGTGCGCCGCACGCCGAGGGTGCAAGACATGGCCAGGTAGCACGTGTCTTTGGTATGGCCGATGAACATTCACGCAGCAGGGCAAAAGTGGCATATGCGTGGAGAGTGGAAGCCTTCCTCCGGTGGGGTCCGGCGTACATATGTCGTGCACCTTCGCATCCGGATGGAGTCTTGAATTCGCATGCACGAAGGCTATATCATTTTCCGGATCCCGTCCAACCTGATCTCGGCCGTCAATGTCAAGTGGGAGACATTCACATGAGAGCGGCTGCCGTACGGGTACAATGTCTTGGACTGCTGGCTGTTCGAGGTACATGCCAAGCAGATCGCTCGCCGTGGACAGCCCTGCGGATAGGGTCATGCGTCCATGGCTAGAGAGGTCGCCTGATCGCCTCAGAGCACAGCATGGGGTTTAAAGATTCGAATGTACTTAATCGAGAAGTCAAAATTCGCCCGACGTTGCATGACTCCTGCCTCGTATACCTGACGCCGGATCTCGAATCCAGAGTGCTGCGCCGGACCGTTTCGTGCGGAGATATGAACCTAACCGCGAACAGAGTTGCCAGCCACGTTGAGCATACTCGCGACCGACAACCCGTTGCGTGTGACCGTTGAAACACTAGCAGTCATGCTCAGGAACGAATCACACCTACAAGTGCTCATACAGCCTCGGAAAAACGTCTCACGGACAGAATACCTCGCGGGGAAATCGGGAATAAATGGGAACGTTTCTCAGTCATGCCGGTTATGATCAAGCAGGCAATGATAAACCCTGCGTTCGGCAGCTCTGGGTCTCCACAGCTCACCCGCATGCTGATGCTGGATCCTGCCAGTACGAACGCCCTCGCCGCGAGGCGGCGGTCCAGAACTGAGACGAAAAGAATTCGGAATTCATTGCCTACCCCGCCGTGGGGTTGTCGGTTACTGACGACCACGCTTTCCGGCGCATGTGCGCTCCAGTCCGGTCGAGCACCTTGTCCTCCCTTGTCCGCCACTGAGCCGTCCGTCGACCGATCACTGGAAGCACTGGGAGAGACTGAATTGGGAATCGGGCTTTTGCTCTGATTTTGAATTCAAACAATGAACACCTTTTTGATGCCTTTAAGAAAGAGCAAGACCCGACCGTCGTGACAACCCGTCCATCCCGAAAACGTTTACACGTTCTCCAGAACCTGCTCCTTGAACTCGCGCTCAACCTGGGCGGCTGGTTAGCATTGCACATCTCCACACCCCGCTGCAGCCTGCATACCTTCTGGCCAGACTCGTCGTGAGTCGACTCGCCGTGGAGGGTGAGGAGAGCACCCAGGTCGAACTTGGGCTGCTTGAGGAGCTTGACCTTCCTGACGTGGACCTGTTCCTGAATTAACCATCATTTCATTCTTCAAGCCGTTGTAGCCCGGTAACGTACGTTCTGGAGGGGGTAGATGCCCTGGGCAGCCTTCTCGATCTCACGGCCAATGACCTCGGGGATCAGCTTGGTGGTGAGCTGGGAGAGGGTGCAGCTGGAAGCCTCGCGCGACATGATCTCGGTCATCTTCTTGCGGATGGCGCGAATCTGGGAGGAGGCGGCGTAGGTGGTCTTGCGGATCTGGTTGGGGCGGCGCTTGGTGAAGGCAATGCAGAAGAGGCGGATGAGGTAGTCATCGGTGGTCTTGACGACGACGTTGGCCTCAATCAGAGTCTGCCATTTCCGGACGAGCGAGCGGAGCTTGTCGGAGGTGAAGTCGAGACCGTGGAAGTTGGTCAGGCAGTTCTTGCCCTGGATCTCGTCGACTCTGAGCTTGACCTTGCGGAATGCGTGGTCCTCGTCCTTCTGAAGGTCGGCCAGGGAAACCTCGAAGATGCGGCCCTTGAGAGCGTCGTTCGCGTTCTTCAGACCGGTGGTGCGGTTGACGAGGGTCTTGCCAACACTGCGAATTCGTAAGCGACTGTGGTGGAAGGGCTGGAGCTGCGTGCGCCGTACTCTCTGATGGCGAAGGTGGAGGGCGCCTTCACGGAGTACCAATCCTTCTTGGCGAAGGCATCGGTTCTCTTCTTGATGCCCTTCTTGCCCTTGGACAAACGCTTGTTCTTGCCGACAGCCATGGTTGCGACCGGTGTGTGGTGTCGGGGGGCTGGATTGTCGTGGTCGTCGTCGCTGATTGCGGCGTCTGCAACTGGCGAAGGAAAATCGCCAAAGTGCGGTCTCGGTAAATCGGCAAAACCGTTGACCCGACCAGTCTGCCGCGGCGATTGCCACCGCCTGTGCTTACGTTAGCGGGCCCGCACGTGCGCGTCACCTTTGTACTTTTTAGCAGCGGGTTCCCTGACGCAACTATCATTTAGTGTGCCCGCCGCGCACTGCACTCTCACCGGAGAACCTGACCGGTCGCCGATCAGACAAGACGATGTCGTGCGCAAGCGGGCACCCCGAGCGACAACAGTTCTTGCAGCCGGCGGCTATCGTCGGGCGGCGCGCTCTCCGCGTTTCAACGCTGTGCCGTCCTCATGACATTCAAGCTCAGCTTGTTGAAAACTCTGACTCGCTCGCAGTCTAGGAACCCCGCTGGCTGTCGCTCGGCCGACGACGTTACAGTTTGTAAGGCAGCTGTTCGGTGTAGGAGCGATGGTTGGTCGAAGAAAGCAACGGGCGAAAGTGTCCGTGTTTTATTAAAGTTCTTAGTTGTATGCTATCCCAGTGCGCTTTCAGCGACATCGTGGGTAATCCCGTCCCAGCCTGTTACCCAACCCCTCTCCGTGTGCCACAGCTGAATGCTGGGATGGATGATGCACGATGCTTGCACAAACCGTCTGAAAACTCCCGAACGCCGACTCGGATATCTCCTGCCTACCGGGGTGGCTACTCAGATATGCAGCCGCCCGGAAAAAGTCCCGGACCACGTCCATGCCTGGAGCGCGTCCGGGATGATGGGTGAACAATCGCGTTTCGCAGAATAATTCGCGACGCGTCGAAGAAGGAAGAACCGTCCTGGGGGTAATTGGAAAAAGATCCAGGTGAAGAGTGGAGACGTCGCCGACGACCAGCAACGTCCGGACGGCCCTCTTCACGTTCTCTCGTCCTGCTCGTCGCCGTTCTGATCTGACGTGCAGTACTGCTCAAAGTCGGGAAAGCTGATGTAGCCGCCACCGCCAGCTGCAGTCCAGACTTAGCAGCTGAGCTTTGGAAAGGACTATTGGTGCAACATACCTCCTTTACTGCCGTGGTACCAGTAGTCTGACGAGTCCGAGTGCATACTCGACCTCTCCTCTGCTGAGGTGGACGTTAGAAGACGGCCCGGCAACCAGCGCTGCAGAGACCACGTACCAGGAGACTGTGGCGGACTTGCGGGATTTGAGGAGGATCTCCGCGAACCGTTGGAGGCCATTCGGGTGAGGATGGCGGTTGCCTTTGCCGGGTGCACGCCGGCGTCGTGCCTCGCGGCGCACGAGTTGTGCGCGGTCAGAGAGGGAGGCGAGACGCTCGACGGCGTGAGTGGTGAGCGGCGCGAGGCGGGCTGCTTCGGCGTCTGGTTCGGAGGCATCTGGATGTAGAACTTGCTCGCCATGGCGGAGGGGGGCGCGGGAGTGCAGATATGAGGATTGCGGAGTGCAGCAAGGGAGCGAGCAGCAGGTGTCCGGCAGCTATTGCTCGTAGCGTGGTGGCTTGGAAGGATCTGATAGACTGGCGGGCGGCAGATGCGCGCTGGGGATGCAGCCTTGATATGCGGACACCCGGGAACGCACGCGTTGGATAACCGGTTTTGGCTAGGACCAATGGGCGGGAGGGCGAAGACGTGGACTTGGTCGCAGGAGCGAGGCTCGGTGCGCTGTCAAGCGTTTATACGCGGACAGGCAGCCGCTGCATAAGCTCTGCTGTGCGGTGAGCTGTGAGCACGCCTGGCCGGCGGGTGGGGAAGGCCATGGAGCGGACGGCGCCCCTCTGGATAATCGCGGTTCCAGAACCCCTGATGACTGGGCTGGCGGCCCCAGCCCGTCCATCATCGGGGGAGCGCCGCCCGTATCGACGGCGATTCGACGCAGCCGCTGCGTCGCATCCGGCCGCGCCAGGCCCACGAGCAGGCCGCGCAGCGTGTCAGCCCATTGCCGGGCGCCCGCCAGCATCTCCCATGGGCGCGACGCCCGCGCCGCTAACCCGGGTCGTGCTGGCCGCGGCTTCGAGCCGGTTTCCGCCCGCAGCCTGGCAGGTGGTGCTGGGGCAAACTAGCGCCGGACACGTAAGGATCCCTTCACCTCCCGCTCGTGCGCACCGAGGCCTGACTCGGCGGCCACGCGCGTACCTTGGCCGCTGCGCCAGCCGGTCAGACGACGGGCGTCCACCTCGCCCGTCGGAAGCGCGCGCATGTGCTGCCCACGCGCGCCCCGCCGCGGCGCTCACCGGCTTTTGATCGCAGCATCGAGCGCTGCCGCCTTTCGGGCCGGGCCACTCAGCCCGCCATGGGTCTTTAAGGTACGCGCATCCGACGCCGCCGACACGCTGGCGGCCAGGCTGCATTGGATCAGCGGAGCGCCTTCTAGCCTCCGCGCTGCGCTTCTGGCTTCTATCTGGCCCACCAGTTCGGCAGCGGCTCCGCGACAGCAGAATCCAAAATCCCACCCATCAGGCGCCGCCCGCCCATCCATGTCCCGCCGTAGCCCCTCCTGGCCCTCCCCCGCAAAGCGCAACCGTGCCTCATCCTCCCCAGCGGCCCAGCGGCCCATCACGGCCCCAGCGCCAGCGGGGCGCAAATTAATGCTGTGGTTTGTGTGTCAGCGGCGTGGCGCGTCCAGAGCATGCCTTGTTTTGCACTCACGTCAACGTCATCCCATGCGCGCCCCTGCACGCTGCTGAGCTCCTCGATGCTGAGGACTTTTCCTGTCGTGACTGGGGCCTGTCAGCCGTTGCACCGCACCACGTGGAACGCGAGTCAAGCAATGGGAATTGGGATCGCCTACAATATCCAGCATGGATCTTCGCATCAATCTCCACTCTGCTGTCTTCCGGAATCATCTCATCGGGGATCGGTACCCGTTCATGAATCGGTATCCCCTGCTCCACTATAGCGTCATGCTTCATGCTGCCGCAGCTGTCAGTCTCTGGTAGAGTGCGGGGCGCGTCGCGAGCTTACTTGGACATGCTGAGCATTCGATCAATTTTGGTGATGCCGAGCCAGTGCAGAATCTGTGCTCCACGAGAGGCACGGTCAGTAATCACACGACGCCGAGGCGGGGGCGTTTGCTGCTCACGTCTGGCATCAGCGCCTGGAAGCGCATGTCCTGTGCGGTGCGAGCACGTCAGCAAGGGATCTGCCGACTAATGGTGTTGCAGAACAAACCTTCACTCCCGCGATGTTTTCCGTCCGTTTGAAGTATTCGCTCGCCCCTACCGCCCAATTAGCCGTTTCACGCTATCACGACCTTCCCGATGCGATGCTTACTGTCGGTGCCACGTTTGCCTGTCGCCATGGGTTAGTCTTTATCTCCATCACCAAAAGTTTCATTCATTCGTCGAAACGTACGTGCGTTGTAAACAAGGTACTTTGTGACTTCACCCAGCGCGCGGCCTTCCTTGCGGAAGTAAATTACGACTCCGCTGCCGCCCTTCTGCGCCTCCTTGACGGCCTCCTCGATGCCGAAGATCAGGTAAGGCCGGCAAGTGCAGATGTCAGAACCGAAGACATCGCTGCCGTTGCATTCGTCATGCACGCGAAGCGCAAGGCGGACATTCGGATCGGACATCTTGGCAGGATCACCGAAGACGTAGACGGTCAAACCGCCAATCGGAGGCAGGAATAGCTTAACGTCGCCTCTGGTGATGAGCTCCGGGTAGGAGCCGCCCGTCTCCTCAAACAACGTCCGGCGGAGAGTTCCTTCGTCTGCACGGGGCAATTAGTTATGGATACTACGCTGACACAGGCTGTGGAACGCTTACCAATTCCAAACCGCTCGGCTACTCCAGGAAGATACCAAACAGGCTCAACGGCGAATTTCGTGACCGCCAACTCTCCGCCTTCGTTGAGGCAAATCTTGCCGTCCGGAACAAGGCGGCCCTTCCTGACGCTCTCCTCAAGCTCCGGCAGTCTCATATGCGCCTTCGTCACCGCTATCGTCGGCCTGATCTCGACGCCGTCCTTATCGATGTAGTCCTTGTAAAGCCACGGCGCTAGATGCCCAAGTGGGTCCATCGATACTATCTTCTTCGGATCGCTCCATTGCGGGAAAGGTCCGATGTTGGCGGCAGGCTCGGTATTGGTGAAGTCGGGCTTGTGGTTGATGTCTAAGTTCTTGCTTGCCACAGCCAGCGCGTGATAGATAGAGTAGGATCCGCCATGGGCGCCGATAGCTGTAAGACCCTGTAAGCCTGATTCATGCTCGCGCGGAGGAGGACGCTGACGCACCATTCCTTCTGCTAATGGTGTTGGCGTGGCGGGAGACAACAACAGGACCGCGCACGGCCGGGTCGACGTGTCCCCATTGCATCGGGATCGGGTCAACGCCAGCTTGACCGGGGTACGAGGTCAAGATGATCTTGTTGCGAGACACGCTGGACCGACGGGCGGCTGCCTCGACAGCACCGGCATCATACTGTTCACTCACGGCCTCGACGCTCTTGGACGGCTTAGTGTCGTCCTTCTCTGCTGCGGCGGAGGCCTGGCCGTTGGCCGCAGCGTCGGCGGTATCGTGGACTTGCTTGATACCCGCGAGCATGTTGACACGACCGTTGATCGCATCCACCTGCGACGACAGCTGGGCGTTGTCCTGCTGCAGCGCCTTGAGGCCGGTCAGAATCTCGCCCAGGAGGGCAGAGACGTCTGGATTCGTAGCCATGGCGGGAGCGACGCGGTAGGGAGCTGGAGGCAAATGATTTGATTGTCGATTGTCCCAGGGACAAGCAGTGTATCTACAGCACCAACTTCCGGCGGGGGAGACAAGCTGCGCTTATCCGCGGCGGGACCGGAAGCGCGAGCGCTGCGAGATAGGAGGAGGGGAAAACGGGCCTGGAGAGACGAGATGCTGGCGACCTGCGGCTCGAGCTGCAAGGGGCCTTTTGTATTCGTGGCTCGCGCAGATTGAAGCTACCTAATGCGTCGGTCATGTGCTGTCGAGCACTGAGGACGCGCCGGCGGCGCGCACCCCTGCTGCGATAGCCTGCGGCGGGGAGCTGTTCGGCGCTGACCGCCCTGAGGCTGACGTCGACCGAAAGCCATTCTTTGACAAAGCGCGGCCCATCCACTCGGCCACTCCCACTATCAACACCACACTGCAGACATGGTGCGATAACCGCCTGCCCACCCTCCCCTGCCGCGCTCGCTGCTCACTTCCGCCGCAGGGCAAACGCAAGAAGGCGGCGAAGAAGCCCGCCCAGCCGAAGAAGGTAAATCCAGCCCGCCTCCGCCTCCGTCGCCGCACCGCAAGCCCGCACGCGCGCGCGCACACACTGCGCACAAGCAGCAGCACGCTAACGCGCTGTGCGCTTCTAGAAAGAGTCGCTGTCGACCACCTTCCAATGCCTTTTCTGCAACCATGAGAACTCCATCAGCGTGAAGCTGGACAAGAAGGCCGCCATCGGCCACCTCTCCTGCAAGGTGTGCGGCGTGTCGTTCCAGTGCAACATCAACGGTACGTTGGACACGGGCTCTGGCTGCTGGTTGCACTCTCCGCTGACGTGTTTGTTTGCTCAGCGCTCTCCGCTCCTGTGGACGTTTACTACGACTGGGTGGACGCCTGCGACGCTGTTGCCGAAGGCCAAGCCGAGGCTGCCGGTGGCAAGACATACCGCGAACCGGGTTCGCTCTCGCGAGCACAAGCGGCTGGCGCCCGTCGTGGAGGAGACGACTTCATCGACGATGACGAGGCTGACGCGGAGGGCGACTATGCCGACGATGACTGAGCAAGGCTGGGCATAGAGAGAGTTGATTTCAGAAAGGCTGCATGGTTCCGGTTGGTCAACGGGCATCGGTATTTGCTGAGCAGGTGCATATCTGTATGCGGCTCGCAGGCTTCAATAAGACGGCCTGCCAAGCACAGGCGGAGTTTCGGCGTCTGGTGGTGGAAGAGAGCAATTCTAGGACTGCCAAACTGGTAGTTGCGGGTCAAGTCTCAAAAGCGAGTTTCATTATCTGCGGATAAGACGCATCCACCTGATTCGGCTAGTCAGAGTCGAAGGTTTATACATTTTATACACCTTTGAACATTGTGTAGACCGACCTAAGATACGGCCAAGCCCTGCAGCATGTCATGTCCCATCCCACGATCCAGTCCCCACCATTTGTCCACTGATCTCATAACCAGGCATCCAAATCAACAAAGAACTTCCGTACAAGCCACATCTGCCTTGCATTGTCTCTAGTTCCATGCTCATACTTTCGTGTCAGTCCATCCAATTGCCATGTTGATAAGAGCCGTGATATACCCAAGCATAAACCAATATACAGTTCCCTTCTTCCCCACATGCTTATGAATGCACAGTAAGAAGTCCTGTTACATATGTAGAACGCTGGGAGAGTTTCTTGAGGATGCGACTATAGCTTTCGCCCGCCAGAGAATTCGCTAATGGCTTTACATGGTATAGAACCGGTCACCAAAATCACCGAGGCCAGGGACAATGTAGCTAGCGTCATATTAGTTGAGGACGCAACTTCACAGTATGTTGAACGTACTTCTTCTCGTTTAGTCCCTGGTCGACAAACGCCGTAATGACGCGCACCTTGGGGAAGCGCTGCGCGAAGTTTGCTGCGCCTTCAGGGCTAGCAATAAGGTTGAGGAAGAGGATGCGATGCTCAGGGACACCGCGCGACTTAAGAACGTCGACAGCCATGAGAGCAGATCCACCTAGCCACTACGTCAGTTTTCGCTTCGTCTGATCTTACGATTAGAGACCGACCAGTAGCAAGCATAGGGTCCAGCAGAAGCACCCAGCGGTCCGCAATGTCCTCTGGCAACTTGTCGTAGAAGAGCTTGGGCTTGGCCGTCTCCTCATCCCGTTGGATCAGGATCTTTCCTATCCTGACGGAGCGGCAGCAGTCACGGAGACCCTGCTCCATGGACTCGCCCGCGCGCATGATTGAAACGCCACATATCTTGCCCTCGAACTTAACACCCGAGTATTGGGTGCCGAGAGGCGTCGTAATGGTATGTTCCTGGACGGGGAGGTGGTTCAAGCCTTCTTCGACGAGCAGACGAATGATGCGGTTAGAGTAGAAGATGAAGTTGGCGCGGTCGGTGCTCTTGTCCCTAATCATACTGCAGAGCCGGTTTGTCAAGTTCTGCGGTCATGGCATTGAGGGCGGGCGGGCGTACGCACGTCAGGAGCGCAATTAGCTGAGGCGTCTGCGGCAGAATATGGATGTTGTCGTGTGACACCTGGGTCGACACCGTGGCCGTCGGCTTCTCGTCTTCTGGCCGGTATTCAGGCCCCACGCACTGGGAGGGCGCCTGCTGGCCTGGGGGGGAGGACATTGTGCGCTGGAGAGGGTGGTAAAAGCTTTGGCAGGGCTGAATACGGTCGTCCTGGGACGTTCAAGGCGGGCAGAGTTGCAGTGTCAGCGGGAGGAGAGGCGGGGACGTGGAGAAGGCAGTCGGGACTCAGGAGACGGCGGCGTCCGAGAAGGATATGTAGCGGCCCTGAGAGATACTGCCCTCGTGCTCAGGTTGTGCCGCAGCAGCATGGCTAGAAGTGGCCGACGGCGAGCTCCTACGATAACCCTGTCCCGTGCGATGCGCGAGACCCCACTGGCCGGTAGCGCGCTAGGCCGAATACGGCGGGCGGTCAAGGCCCTGTTTCCGCCGCTGAGGCTTTGCCGTGCCGCCGGCGCAGGCCTTGTTGCGGTGGCGCCGGCTGCCAGTCAGAGAGCGCATCGCCGCGTGCGCGTCAACACGCCGCTCCCATCAACAACGCCTGCGGCGCATCGCTTTGTCGCAAACTCGCTCGCCGCTTCACGTCGCCGTCGCACCCCGTCCCCCACGATCTGCCACCGTTCGCCCACGCCCCCACCGCCTGCGTCTCGCCCGCACGCCTCACTGCGCGCTCGCGCATTTCGGCTCACCTCACGCCTGCCTGTGTACACCTCCGACACCGCCGCCACAACGATCGTTCGCGCGCCCATTGCGCTCACCTGCTGTCGCACAGCTCCTTGAACGGTGCGATGGCACGCGACTGCTAGCGCCTGCCCGTAGCAATTCCGTTCCAGCCAGCGACGCTGCTGGCGCCCACTTCCGATAAACAATGGACTTTCCACAACGGCGCAAGAAGATCGCCACCTACGGCAAGGCTCGCAATCCAAACTACAAGCTATTCACCGAGGCGCCGTCCCCGGAGAAACCGCGCATCCCGAAGCCCAGTTGGACCGCGAGCAGAGTGTGCAGCGGCACCTCCGCGAAAAATGTCGCGTCCTCCGGAGCAGTTCCTGCCAGGCCGAAGGCTGACTCACTTTCGATCTTTGACATGCCTTCGTCCGATGAGGAGCCGTCCAAACATTCGAGACCTTCGATGAGGAAATCACCAGTCAAGAAGGCGCTGCCAACCACGGATGCGAATGAGAGAGTATGTTCTGAGGACTCCGCGTCGGAACAACTCTTGAATGAGGTAGCGGCTGCAGAAGCCAAGAGAATATCCCTCAAGAACAGCCCGTCGACAGCAAGGCATGTAGCTGAACCTGTCGGAAAGAAAGCAGCTGGTCAGGATTCCAGCACGAGAGGATATGAGCAATCAAACCCCATCAAGCGGCAGCATCCTGTTGTCATCATACCGGCTGCACAACGAGACATAGGAAAGCAAAAGTCCAGCAAAAGGACTTATGCTGTTGCCGAGGCTTCGGATGATGAGAGCATGAGCACGGATATCGCTGAGGAACGACCATCCAAGTCAGTGAAGAGCACACGGGAGGTCAGCCCTCAGAAAAGAGATTTCAAGAAGCTATCGGCCGACCTACCTGCAGACGAATCGGTAGACCCGCCTCAGAAAGCGCCGGTCAAGTCTGCTCCCAAAGCGCGTGCTGCAACCGATGTGATGGGAATGCGACGAGAACGCTTGCAGAAGGGAAATAACGCAGCAAACGCCCAGAGTAACCAATCGGATAAGCCAACATCTTCCGCGATGTCTGCCGCTCAAGCGATCAATTTGGCCAGGTCCCGACGGAACGAAACCAAGTTCACCGGTGCAAGACCCTTGATGCAAAAGGGTAAATCGGCACCGACAATGCTCCAGAAAATGCTTCCGTCTCCAGAGACCAAGCCTTCCAGCCCTGCGGAGTCGCCCATATCTCCGCCTTCGTCGGCTACGCCGGATGATGATGACGATGTGCCCATTCCGGCAACCCCGCCAGCAAGGACATCAAAGTCACCGTTCGGCACAGTCACACCACGGCAGCACAATGCGTGGAGCAAACTTCTCGAAGAGACTGACACTTCAAGTCCAAGTGCTCTCAATCTCAAAGAGCTCAAGATAACGCATTCTGTCAAGCCTCGGAAGACCATACTCCAGCGATCAAGTTCCGACGTGGCACACGCAGCTGGCAGCAGGCGCCAGCGGTTGATCGACACCTTGAAGCAGAACACTACATCTGATGATGATGATGGTGACGACGACGATGAGACCATGGTAGACGCGGACAAGACTCTTCCCTCCAAACCCTATAAGTCCGACGCAAACGGGAGCCTTCACGGTACATCTTCCAAAAATTCTCAACGTACAGAAGCACCAACTGGCTTTTCCCAAGAGAGCACCTCGTCACAGACATCAACCCTTGCCACCTCTGGTCCAAAGCTCACCTACGCTCGTACGAGATCCTATATTAATGAGAGCAGCCTTGAGGATGAGCTTCTGCTAGGCATTCCTACATTCGACTCTCTTGCTCCGACGCGCAGACCGCAGCCTCAGGATGATCTCGACGACCTTGGAGAAGGTGCTATGGGTATGCGTAACATCCATGAGCTTCGAGCCGCAGGAAAAGCTAGACGTGTTGTCGATGACATAGAGAATCTTCTCGATGATATCGAGGATAAGAAGGCCAATTCTCTCTCGCGAAGACGCAGCGCCTTGCTGGAATTGTGCACGAAGCTCACAGACAAGAGTTACGTTGGACGAATGGTCGACCACAGCCTGGAAACTCGGCTCTTTGGATCCTGCGGCAGAACTACAGATCCCGTCCTTGGTTTTCTGATTGCATCTGCAATTGAGTTCATGATTCTAGCGGAAGCACCTAAAACAACAATGGTTGTTATTCATCGCGCAGGATGCTTGAGCACTCTGGCTGGGCTTCTCAAACTTGACATGGATATTGAGAAGATAGCGAAAGAACGTCGAACAAACATGTCCAAAGTCGCACGGGATATGTTCGCCGAGTTCAGATTGTTGGTTTCGAAAACGATTTGGCCTGAGAACGCTCCTCGTGTTATTTCTCCACGGTCTGTAGCATTGAAGAGCTTGGAATCTGTCGTGCGAAAGCTCCGGGAGAGCGGCAACTCCGAGGACCTCCTCGGCTTTCAAACATTTGCAGATGTGGCGGAACTTGCAAAGGGCCCAGCACAAAGCTTGGCAACAGGTTCGGCCCCGCCTTCAGACATGGAGCTGTTAGAACTTGTATTCTCGATTTTGGAATCCGCTTCTCTAAATGCCACCGCTTGGACGAATTCCGCCACCGATTCCGACGCGTCGATGAAGCAGCTCGCGACTTCCATCGATGCGGTACTCAACTCAGGGCTAAGCTTGACCGAACAGCTGGAAGCGCTCGCTCTGCGCCTGAGTTTGAATCTTACGAACAACAACCCTGAGATCTGTAACGTTTTTGCTGCTCCATCGCTTGTGCAGCACCTGCTGCGGTCGGTCAACAGCAGATGTCAAGCCTTGGGTACACAGTTGGACGAGGAAGAGCACATCAAGACGCTGGACCGCCTCATTCTCTCTCTTGGAGCCATGATCAACCTCGCGGAATTCAGTGATCGTGCAAGACTAGCATCGGTCAAGGATGGCGATGAGCTGCTCAACTCCCTCGTCCGTTCATTCCTGGAGGGCATGGAACGGGCTGCGCAGGCAGACTCGATGGAGGAGTCCCAGTCCAGTGTTGCATACGGATACCTCGCCGTCCTTCTTGGGAATCTTTGCCAAACCTGGACCGTCAGGGAGAAGGTGCGCCACAAACTGCCGCAACAGCGCATGGATGTGCTCATTCACGCGGTCGAAGAATTCATTTTTGTGCATCAAAGAGTGGACAAAGAGGCGTTTGGCGGCGAAGAGGGTAGAGAGGTTTGGGCCAACTATACGGCAAGGCTGCAGGGAGTGATTGATCGGCTTCAAGGGCGACCGACTTGAAAGATCCGGCGTGCTGAAGACAAACAAAAAGAAAGATTGCCTTGTTGGTGAGAGGCTTGTACAAAGGCGTTTGGGTTTTGAATGGGTGGGTGGGTACAACGGTAACGTATGGAGGAAACTTGAGATACCCGATACCCAGAATGATTTTGACGAGGCGGCTCTGTGAGCTGCATGGTGCGGCTTGGTGTGGCTAAGACATTCGTACATCAGCTCGGGCTGTTATTAGCCCTTTTCTTTGGAAGGAATCGAACGATACTGTAGATACAATACATACCACGCTCGTTAATCTAAATTTCCTCTACAGCGCCCCTTTCCACTACCGCGAGACTACCGCCCCACAGCCACGAGAAGCGCGCGTCGGTATAAAAGCGCCAATATAGCACTCAATGCAATGCGGAAGTGGGTCGTACCCGCTTCGGATAAGCACTGCTGTTTTTGTGGGGATGCACAAGAGCATGCTCCGAGGGCATCTGATCTGATGGGCCGCTAGTCCAGCTATTCATTGGCGTGATCCTAAGAGAGCCAAACTCTGCTTCATAGGATGCGGTGGGACACCTGATGCGAGAGCGGGCAACTCCGGGCATCACGACATGATCCTGGCCTGGTAAAACCCTGGGCGTCTAGCCTTGCGGACATTGCGTCACGATGCTGGCGCGCAGCACCTCGATCTCTGCGAATCTAGCTCGCAGTCGCACAGGCGGCCCTTGCAGCGCTAGAGTGACTGCATGCTGCGAGTCGTCCGCAGCGTGTCGGGCGGCTTGGCGGCGTCGCGGTTGTCCGTTGGAGGCAGCGGGCGAATAAGCGTGGCTTGTTTCCATTACTCGATCAAATGTGGAACTGGCAGCCTCTTAGGTAAAAGAGCAGGCTGCCATCGTAGGGTTGCAGCTTCTGGATTTTTGCAGCAGGCTCCTTCGTGCACTGGGTACGTACAGGCCTCCGGCAGCTGCTTCCTGACGGCTGTTTCATCATAGGCTGGGACGGTACGACGGCACTCGTCACCGCCTGACAGCTAAGCTGCTGGGCACCGTCCCAAACGCTATTCAAGCGCAAGCCCCAATTGACTTGCCCTCCTCCCCTTCTCTTAATTTTCTTGCCCTCGCGCCTCACCCCAAGCTCTCGACCCGCGAAGATGCCTGCGCCCCCGAAGCAGCGCAAGATTGCAATTGTCGGCAGCCGCTCTGTCGGTACACCGTCCCATTTCCCTTTTCTCCTCCCTTCTCTCCGCCGCACCCGCTCATGCTGACGCTCGCCGAACAACGCAGGCAAGTCCTCGCTGACGGTCCAATTCGTGGACGGCCACTTCGTCGAGAGCTACTACCCCACGATCGAGAACACGTTCAGCAAGGTCATCCGCTACAAGGGCCAGGACTATGCCACCGAGATCATCGACACGGCCGGCCAGGTATGTACAACAGCCGGGGGACGCACGGCGTGCAACCATTCTGCTGCAGCGAGAGAGCAACGTGGCTGAGGCAACACGCACCGGAGAGGAGAGGCGGCTGACGAGCTCGCGTCTCATCAGGATGAGTACAGCATCCTGAACTCCAAGCACTTCATCGGCATCCACGGCTACATGATCGTCTACTCGGTCGCGTCGAAGCAGAGCTTCGAGATGGCGCGCATCATCCGCGACAAGATTCTCAACCACCTGGTAAGACGCGCCTCGCCCGGCACACGATTTTATCTGGGGGAAAGGGGGGTGCTGCACGGTTGGGCTGGAACACTGACGGCAGGCTAGGGCACCGAATGGGTCCCGCTGGTCATCGTGGGCAACAAGAGCGACTTGCGCCCCGAGCAGCGGCAGGTCACGGCCGAGCAGGGCAAGGCGCTCGCCGAGGAGTTCAAGTGCGCGTGGACCGAGGCCAGCGCGCGCTACAACGAGAACGTATCCAAGGCATTCGACGCGATGATTGGGGAGATTGAGAAGTCGCAGAACCCCGGCGAGCCGACGGGCGGCAACAAGTGCACGGTGATGTGAGCGGGAGGGTGTATGCGTTGCTGCTGCGGGGCTGCCGAGGGGCGTGCATACGGGGTTGGCTGCTGCTGGCGTTGAGCGTCTTCTTGGGGCTTTGAGGGATCGCCCTGGATCTCCACGTGATGGGAGTAAGCGGGCTGGGCTTCTTTTGAATCGTGCACGTAGAGGCGTTGGGGATACATGCTGTTTTGTTGTTCTTGCGCGGACCTTCAACATTGGTGCTCGGCTCACGCCCGATCCTTCTGGAACGCCTGTGTGTTCGCTGCGCCCAAGCCCCCGTCCTGCTACCGTCGCGCCGGCGTCTGTCTCACCTCGATCTGTCCGGGTCTCTGGGAGAGTTTGGAACACGGCGATTCACAGGCCCCTCTCGTATCCAGCCAAATCTGCCGGCCAAACTATTTTCCCGCGCCTTCGTCATATTACTAACACCGCGTTCTCCAAAAACTTGACCAGGGTCTGTCGAAGCCGCATCGCAGGTCGCAACGCTATCCGCAAATCGCCATGCTCGCCCCGCGATCAGCAGCGCTGCGCCAGTGTGCGCGGCTAGTTCCTCTCCGATCCTTCAGCTCCTCGCGCCCGCTTGCGCGCCTCGATCTGTCCTACGACCTCCACGAGCCGCCGAAATCGCAGGCGGCGACGCTCGCTTCTGAAAATGCTCCGATCATCATTCTGCACGGCTTGTTCGGTTCCAAGAGGAACAACAGGAGCATAAGTAAGTACGGTCTCTTTGCACCCCGTGTCTCAGCAAGACTTGAGCTTATTGAATGCAACAGGCAGCTCGCACGCGACCTGAACAGGCCTATCTACGCTGTGGACCTGCGCAACCACGGCGACTCTCCCCATGACCCCCGACACGACTACACCGCGCTCGCGGAGGATATGGAGGCTTTTATCGAGCACCACAAGCTGAGCGGGTCGACGCTGATCGGGCACTCTATGGGTGCGAAGACGGTCATGGCCGTCGCGCTGCGCCGGCCGGAGCTCGTGCGCGACCTGATCCCCGTGGACAACGCGCCCGTGGACGCTGCGCTCAAGAGCGACTTTGCCAAGTACGTGCAGGGCATGAAGAAGGTGGACGCGGCGCGGCCCACGAAGCAGAGCGAGGCCGACGCCATCATGAAGCCGTTCGTGGAGGAGATGCCGGTGCGCCAGTTCCTGCTGTCGAACCTCGTGCGCGCTCCTGGGAACGGCCACCTCGAGTTCAAGATCCCCGTCAGCTACCTCGCCAACGCTCTCGACAACATGGCCGACTTCCCGTTCAAGAGTCCGGATGAGGCGCGCTTCAACAAGCCCACGCTGTTTATCCGGGGCACCAGGAGCCACTACGTTCCTGACGAGACGCTGCCCATCATTGGCAGGTTCTTCCCGCTGTTCAAGGTCAAGGACGTGGAGGCTGGGCACTGGGTTGTTTCTGAGAACCCAGAGGGTTTCCGCCAAGGTACGTGACCACGCCCATGTGTTCTTTTTTTTTTTTTTTGCGATCGTGAGGCCTGTGTGGAACAAGCCGTTGCGCATGAACCGGCGTCTAGGCTTGAGGCGTGCATCCGAATCGATCTGGTATGCAACTTACCAGCCCTGCGTGGGAACGGACGCCTCAACACCGGACGGAGGAATGCAGCATGGCTTTTCCGCGCCGGTCTCCCTCCAATAGGCTTTTGTTGTCTGACGCGCAGCAGCTGTCCTCGAGTTCATGCAGGAGCAGCAGGACTGAGCTTCTCCGCCCGAGCGAGCGTTTGCGCGCGTTTCAGGCTGGCCAGAGATATTGGCCGCTTGGCGTGCGATTTCGCACTCGCCGCATGACGACAGTCGGGCGCGCCTCGGGGCTCGCACAGCAGATCACAGTGCGCACGTGGGACCAGATGGATCCCATCACCGCCCTAGCCATTGACCGATCCGCCACGCGGACGCTGTCCGCATCGTATATATAATACATAGACGTGCATAGAGGGACCGGAATAGAGAATCCGAGCAATCGGCGTTTGATTCGAGACGCGTCCAATGCTCGTAATGCGCCGTGTGCGGCTGAGTGAGGCGGGCTGTCGGCCTTAGAGGTCAGATAAGAAGTTTTATCGCCGGACATGGGTGGGCGCGCTCGTCGTCGGGCATGCGTCCCATGTGGCTTGGTGGCCTGCGTCCTAGCTCCTGGAGCTCCCTCTGCCGGGGAGAGAGAGACAGGGCGCGGATCTGGTGGATCAGATAATGCGCGTCTGCGGCATGCCGAGTATGAGGGGCGACTGCTTGCATGCCCACCGGAGACCGAGTTGCTCTGTCAGCGCATGGCGGCGCCAGTGTCAGCGCGTCTAGGCCGGGTAGGGCAGTGCGGTGGCTGGCCGATGCCCCACGGCCCGCGACGCGGTTGCGGTGTTGCAGCACCCAAGGCCACCACCTGCGGGCTGCGACACAGGGCTCGCGGCGGGCGGCTCGCCACGGAGGCCAGGTCGGACGTGGCACTGGCGGGTGGGTCGCTTTCTCAGCGGCCGCGGAGTTAGCTTTTGGAGTTAACGGGCAATTTCGAGGCAGGCGGATGACTGATCCAGTCCGGTCTTCGGGGGCAATATTTATTCGCAGCCGGCGCCCGCGGCTGCGCTGGGGCGTGTTTTGTCCGCGTCCACGCAGCATTGCCGATCGTGAGCGCGCTGAAATTTCATCGGAGCCTGTCCCCGCTGCTCCAGAGTCGTGCGACGGGCGCGAGCACTGCGAGCGCTGAGCGAGAACGGGCCGCCGCGTTTGCGTCACTCCGAATAATCCGCCCTGCCGCTCACTAAAATAACCCCACCAAGCACTCGAGCCAGACTCCGTTCAACAACTTCACTCCGCCCACCTCCCCGCTGATAACACCCGCGCCGCCGCCGGACTTTTTGCGCCTGCATCCATCCATCCCATTCCCTCTCTCGCGCCCCATTACCCTCACACCCATCCCCGCACCGCCATCCGACAGGCGCAATGGCCGACACGCTGATTCAGCCCGACGTCGATGCCACCGCTGGGTGAGTCCTGTTGCCCCTCCATCAGCTCCGCCCCGCCCGTCGCCCGCTGCATTGTCTCACAGCGGTGCGCCGCTGCGCCGTGCGTGTCGCTGCCTGCTGCGAGGCGCTTTCCCAACGCATTGGCGGCCGCCGAGCGCCCCACGGGCGGGCGGCGCATTGCGAGCTACAGAGGCTAATCGTGCGACCGACAGCACCATCGAGCTCAAGGACAACACCATCATTGTTGTCCTCGGTGCGTCCGGTGATCTTGCCAAGAAGAAGACTGTACGCTGCGCCCGCTCTTGCTGCTCGTGAGGCCTGCCCCCGCTGACTCTGTCGCAGTTCCCCGCGCTCTTCGGTCTCGTAAGTGTGTCGCAGCCGTTGCGCAGCGCATGAAGCCCTAACCCATTTGGCAGCACCGCAACAACTTCCTCCCCGCCAATGTCAAGATCGTCGGATATGCGCGGACCAAGATGGACCGCGAGGAATACCTCAAGCGCGTCAAGTCCTACATCAAGACGCCCACCAAGGAGATGGAAGAGCAGCTTGAGGAGTTCTGCCAGATGTGCAGCTACATTTCCGGCCAGTACGACCAGGACGATTCGTTCATCAACCTGAGGCACCACCTCGAGGAGCTGGAGAAGGGCAGGAAGGAGACGAACCGCGTCTTCTACATGGCGCTGCCGCCCAGCGTCTTCATCACCGTCTCCCAGCACCTCAAGCGCAACTGCTACCCCAAGAACGGCATCGCCCGTGTTATCGTGAGTGACATTGCGGGGCGCGGAGACGAGCTAGTCTGACAGCGGAAACAGGTGGAGAAGCCCTTCGGTAAGGATCTCCAGAGCTCTCGTGAGCTCCAGCGCGCGCTGGCGCCCGACTGGAAGGAGGAGGAGCTCTTCCGTATCGACCACTACCTCGGCAAGGAGATGGTCAAGAACATCCTGATCCTCCGGTTCGGTAACGAGTTCTTCGGCGCTACCTGGAACAGGAACCACATCGACAACGTTCAGGTATGGTGAGCCCTATCCTTGCAGGCGAAACGGCTTCTAATCCCGGATCAGATCTCTTTCAAGGAGCCCTTCGGCACCGAGGGTCGTGGTGGCTACTTCGACGAGTTCGGCATCATTCGCGATGTCATGCAGAACCGTAGGTGGTGCGATCTTCCATTTTGAGACAATGGTTAACTTTGACGAAGACTTGCTGCAGGTCCTGACTCTGCTGACCATGGAGCGCCCCATCTCGTTCTCTGCCGAGGACATTCGTGACGAGAAGGTCCGTGTTCTGCGCGCTATGCCTTCCATTGAGCCCAAGAACGTCATCATCGGTCAGTATGGCAAGTCGCTCGACGGCAGCAAGCCTGGCTACAAGGAAGACGACACCGTTCCCAAGGACTCTCGCTGCCCCACTTTCGCGTCGATGGTCGCCTACATCAAGAACGAGAGGTGGGATGGCGTTCCCTTCATCTTGAAGGCCGGCAAGGCCCTCAACGAGCAGAAGACCGAGGTCCGCATCCAGTTCAAGGACGTCACGTCCGGTATCTTCAAGGACATCCCTCGTAACGAGCTGGTCATCCGTGTCCAGCCCAACGAGAGTGTGTACATCAAGATGAACTCCAAGCTGCCTGGTCTCAGCATGCAGACGGTCGTCACCGAGCTTGACCTGACCTACCGCCGCCGCTTCTCCGACCTCAAGATTCCCGAGGCGTACGAGTCGCTGATCCTCGACGCCCTGAAGGGTGACCACTCCAACTTCGTCCGTGACGACGAGCTCGACGCAAGCTGGAGGATCTTCACCCCTCTGCTGCACTACCTGGACGACAACAAGGAGATCATTCCTATGGAATACCCCTATGGTGAGGACCTCTTGCGATACATCCTGCCGGGTCGATAGCTGACAACTTATAGGCTCCCGTGGTCCTGCTGTCCTCGACGACTTCACCTCTTCGTACGGCTACAAGTTCAGCGATGCTGCTGGCTACCAGTGGCCGCTGACCGGCGACCAGAACAAGTTGTAAGACGGTCGCAGGATTAGATTATGAAAAGTGGCTTTAGTTTGGTTGAATTGCGACAGCATCTCGGAAATACCAATAGAGCAGCCAAGTGTATGGCGCCGACAGTCGACCAAAGAGGAGACGTCAGAACGACGTGCGGGAATGAGTGCTTGTTCATCTTTCTTCCGGGGCGGGGTTTGCTCAACAGTGTGGGGGGCAGGCATGTAATGGAGTCTACGACAGCCTTGCAATGAATTTTCTGGAGTTTCGAGTAAATTTGCAAGCGCCGCGTGACGGACCTCGCAACTGCAGTCTTTTCAAGTGAAGCACCACCTCAGCTCGTGTCCGCCCCCCCATGCCGTCATCGCAGAACGCTCGGGCCGAGCTGCAGGTGGGAGCGCGCCAACCAAAATTTCGGGCGCCGCGGTACTCTCGTTCTTGGGGCCGGCCTGCTCGCCGCAAAGCAGCTGCGCCTTCACCCACTGCTTCCCGACACAAATTGTTCCCGCAGTGGCCGCACGACCGTCCCCGCTCCCCGATTCCTGCGAAAAACAAGGATGAAGCGCACCAGCCCCAACATCATCATTACCGGCACGCCCGGCGTGGGCAAGACGACGCACGCGGAGCTGCTCGCGCAAAACACGGGCCTCAAGCACCTCTCGATCAACCAGGTCGCAAAGGAGCGCGATTGCTACGACGGCCATGACGAGGAGCTGAACAGTTGGATCGTGGACGAGGACAAGGTGAGGAACTGACGTGTTTTTTTTTCTTCCTCCCCTCCTCCCCGTCGTTCCTTTTGTGCTTTTTCCTCCCCTCCTCCTCCTCTCCGGACCCCTCCCCGCAATCTGGAGCTGATTTTTTCGGCGGCGGTTGTTCGTTGGAACCAGCTCCTCGACGCAATCGAACCCACCGTCCTCCACGGCGGCCAAATCATCGACTGGCACGCCTGCGACCTCTTCCCCAAATCCTGGATCGACCTCGTCGTCGTGGTGCGCACCGACAGCACCCTCCTGTTCGACCGCCTGCAGGCCCGCGGCTACGGCGCCAAGAAGCTGGAGGAGAATATGGATGCCGAGATCATGCAGGTGCTGCTGGATGAGGCGAGGGATGCGTTTGACGAGGAGATTGTGGTGGAGCTGAGGAGCGATACGGCGGAGGATGTGGAGAGGAATGTGGAGAGGATTGAGGGGTGGGTGGAGGCGTGGATGAGGGATCATAAGGATGGGGTGGAGGGGGTGAGTGGGTTGGGGGAGGAGGGGGAGGAGGGGGAGGAGGAGGAGGATTATTGAGGGGATGCGATGCGCTCCCGTGGGCTATTCTGGAATTTTTTTCTTGGGGGGGTTTCGGATTGGGGGTTCTACATATACCCGTCTAGCGGCATGAAGGGGACTTTTTATCTACTGGTAGGGGAAAAAAGTTCAAAGGTGGACGGCGTTTACGGATAGACAGATTTTGTCCCTTTTTCGTTTTGCATCTTTATCCTCTTTTTCTTTGAATTGAGGGCAGGCTCGGGTAGTATGAGGTCTTTCCTCTGTCTTCCTCACTCGATGTGGCTCTTCAGCCACTCCTTCAGCTTCGCCAGCGCCTTGCCCCGGTGCGAGATCTTATTCTTCTCCACCTTCTCCATCTCCGCGTACGTCTTCCCTTCGTACTCGAAGGTCGAGTCCCAGCCTGCGTGGGTGAGAAAAGAAGCAAATGTCAGCGCCTGAGGCGGGAAAACTGCAGACAGAATGTGGCAAAGCAGACTTACCGAAGTTGGTCGGGCCGCGCGAAGGCACAATCTTGCCCTGTAGGGAAAGGAAGGGTTAATATCAGAATTGGTTTGTCGGAGAGGAGGGTGGGAATGGACGGGCTTACATCCGTTCTGCCTTGGAAGAGGATCGGCTCGTGGCCGGGGCCTTCGGAGTAGGCGAAGGTGCAGACGGCTTGGGCGGACTTGTCCTCGAAGCCGTCGAGCATCTTGTGCAGGTTCTGGACGCCGATGGATTGCATGAACCATTTGCTGTAGGGTGAAAATAGAAATTAGACAAAGTTATGGGCGGCGAAAAGTATAAGAGAAAATGAAATAGAGTACTTGATTAAAGGGAAATTGAGAAAACTCACATGTACGGGCCCGGAAGATCGTTCATGGCCTTGAAGCAGAGGCAGGTGTCCTCCACCAGGACGGGGCCGCCCACCTGTTTGGCAGAATTGCGTTAGCGGCGTGCCATGAGCAGTTGTGAGCGAACTCTTGTGAGAGGAAGAGATATCCAATTCTCGGAAATTAGAATTGAAACGAGGATTGACTTGGGGTTGCACTGAAGAAAAGGAAGGGAATAACACTTACACGTTCGGCCGCCCGCCTGCACTTGTCCAGAGTGACCTCCTCGACGGTGCCCTGGATCTCAACCAGGTCTACGGCCTGGCTGCGCAGCTCGACGCCGCTGTCGGCGAGGATGGCCTTGACCTCGGCAAGCTTGTTGGCGTTGCCGGTGATGAAGTTCAGTTCCTTGGGCGCCATGGTGATTATCTTTTGTCTATTTCCTCTTTTTTGCGTTTCGTTGGTGTGCAGATTGGATGCGCAGGTGCAATTGAGAGAACAGAGATTGCGTTTGTGGATTCAATGGTTCAGGGTTGGAGAGGAAACGAAGTCGGCGTTAAGTAGGTCGACGTCGTAGGGCTGAAGAAGTTGATGTTCTTGCCGCTCGCCGGCCGTCCAGGCCTCCACGCAACACCGCCTCGCTGTGACTCTTTCTTTCCTCCCAGCCTATTCGCACACCGTTTCCACGTTGGTGAAGCAGCAGGTGCGCACAAATTCCGCGCGGCTGATGAATCTGTAGCATGAGTGCTCTTGGCCGTTGAGATTCTGTTGTTCACCTTCAGCTAGGCGGAATCGAGGCGGCGGTCACCGCTTTTAGCTTCGGCCAGGTGTGCGGTAAAGACACCGTCAATCTCCATCCTGCCAACTGCCAGCGCCACCAAAAAGATGGCTCTCTCCTTGGCTGTGTATCACGAGCGCAAGACGCTGCTTTGGAACAGCCTGTTGGTCGCGGCGGCTTTCCTGCTGCTGATCGCAAAGGGTTGGATCGCTGGTAGGTGAAAAGTCCCTCCTGCCCCTTTCTGTTCTTCGTCGCGCGGAGAAGCTCTCAGCCTTACACCGGATTGTTGTTATTCTTTCTTCTACGAGCTTTTTCCTTTATTTCGGAGCTTAATGCCTTGATTTCCTTCTCGTTTACCGACCGCGTTCTACATCTACTTCATGGAAGGCTTCTCGGATCCGGCCATGAATTCTTCACATCAAATGCCAGGGCAGTCTGACGGGATCAATCAGCCGCGAGAACCTCGTCTTGGCCATCTTTGACTTCAACTGAACCTTCTATCCACAGTTCCCGAGCCTGTCAACAGCCTGGAAACGCCGATCCGCGTGGTCGGCGGACTTGTCGTTGGCATTATCGTATTGCTTTCCACCCGCATCATCACCGGCATCCGGTACCAAGACGCTTGTAGCAAGGCTGGCGAGAGAGGCCCCGTGCCCGTCCTTCCCTCATCCATTCCTTTCATTGGCCATGCGCTGCATCTTGTCTGGGGTGGTACTTCATTTCTGAAGAAGGTTAGGTACGTCGAAGCCCCTCGCGCTGGTACTACTGCTGCTTTATTTTGGCTGATGAGCTTTTGCATAATTTAGAGACGATGTCACGCAGAACGTGTTCGGGTTGAGCTTTCTTGGCACAAAGCATGTCATACTGGGATCACCTTCTTTGATCGACTCCATTGGAGCGAAGGAATCCGAAGGGCTGGATGACCAACCCTTCGTTTCTACGCTCAGAAGAGGCATCTTGGGCTTAACCGACGGCGGCAAAGTCGCAGCAGTGCTGTCTAGCGATTTCTACGACAAGGTCTTCGCAGAACCGAACGTGGACTCTCTGGCGGAGAAGGCTCTGAAGCTTATGAGGGAAAATATGCCGGATTTGATCACTTTTAATGAAAGTTGGGTGGATCAACAAGCATGGGAGAGGGCCAGTTTGACCACTACAATTGAGGTCTCTGATGGTCCAGACCTTGCGGAGTCGAGCTTGGTGTAAGCATCCTTTCTGATACCTCTGGCTCGAAGCTAACATAATGTGCAGTATGCTCATCCGGGACTTTACCGGTCACATCATCAACACTGCTTTTGCGGGTGTATCTTTC
Organism: Neofusicoccum sp. Z2; assembly: GCA_037356115.1. NCBI lineage: Eukaryota > Fungi > Ascomycota > Dothideomycetes > Botryosphaeriales > Botryosphaeriaceae > Neofusicoccum > Neofusicoccum sp. Z2. The sequence continues at coordinate 89,996 of JBAWJY010000063.1, read as the reverse complement.
ATGGACGACTTTCCCAAGTTCAACGAAGATCTTCAGGCGTTCGAGTCCAAAGTACACCTCCTGGCTTCTGGTCTGTCGCGTTGGGTTCCGATCCCAGGACTACCGGCCGGCTGGATTGCGCGGAGAAGCCTGCTTATAAATCTCAGCCAGTTGAGGAAGTCCTACGACAAGGAACTTGGAGGCGAAGACATCATCTCAACCGAGGAGGATGTGGGAGACTTTTCAGCAGCGTACACTGCCTGCCGACATCTGTTCACCGAGTACGATGTACCCTCGTCCGCCCACTCCGAGGCACATCTCTACATCATGTGGGCGCTGAATGCCTGCGCTCGCGACCTGGTCTTTTGGATGATGATGCACATCCTTGCGGAACCCGGGCTGGAAGAGCGGATCCGCAATGAAGTGCGTCTCTATGCTCGAGCAACGCAGCCGAAGAACGATCTGGGAATCGCGGAACCGGCTCAGATCGAGACTGACCTGAACGGGTTGTTGACGAAATGTCCGCTGTTGATGAGCTGCTACATGGAGACGGTGCGACTGTACAACGATTCCTGGGCGGTCAAAAAGGCCAAGCAGGACGTCGTGCTCAGTGACAATTCGACTGGTGGCGTCGCTGTGAAGTATGTGGTCAAGAAAGGCGAATACGTGGATGTGTGCAACAATCTGCTCAACACGGACAGCCAATACCGGGAGGCGGAGAAGTTCATAGCAGACAGATTCGTGGTGTACGACGAGCAGCAGAGAGCAACAGGGGCAGACTGGGGCACAGTCAGGCACGACAACGGCATGTGGAGGATGGCGGGAGTCAGCCGGTTCGCGCAGCGGCTGTGCCTGGCCACGGTCGCCACGCTGGTCGGAGTCTGGAGGATGGAACCGGTGGACGCTGGCGGGTGGAAAATACCGCGGAGGCGCGAGGGGCCGCTAACGGCACGGCCTAAGGGCGAGGTGAGAGTCAGGATAGGGCGGCGGGAGCTGTCAAGCAAATAGGCTAGGAGGGGCAAAAGCTTGTCGTGGTAGTCTAATGATTCAAGGGCCCGGTAGAAATTGGGATGGATCACGGCGATGACGAAACGTGGAGCGGGCGGAAATGGCAGCAAAGCGCGCGCAAGCGGCACCGCGGCCCCAGAGCGCGCAGGCGGGTGGCGGCGCGGCAGCACGGGCGGCGCGGACGCAGCAGGAGAGGGCGCGGCAGCGGCGGCGGTGTCAGGCGCAGTATGTACGTATGTATGTACACCGGCGGCAGGGCGGCGGGCGCAGCGAGCGGCGGCGGGCACGTGGCGGGGAGGGCGTTGTTCTGCACTGCGGCGCTGGGTGTCGCAGCGCGGAGGCGGCAGCGGGCGGGCGTGGTGGCGGCAGGCGGCGGGCCTCAGGGGCTGCAGGGCTTGGCGGGTCAGCGCAAGCGGTGAGCGAGCGAGGACCCCGGGCCAGGGCCAGTTTCAAGCCGTCGGGACAGCATCTCTAAATAATTGCTGCCCTCCAACACCTCCACCACCGCGCCCCCCGACCTCCCGCTTTATGCCCGCTGCGCCCGCCTGACCTGCGCATGCCTGGCGCCCTCCTCTCCCTCTCCCCGACCCCGCCCGTCTGCTAGAGCGCGAGCCCGCCCGCCCTCCGCGTCTGGGGCTGTCTCGGCGCGCGCGCTGTCCTCCCCAGGAGTTATCGTGCTCCGCCGTCTCCTTCTCCCAACGCCCCCCCGGCGCCGGTCCACGCGTCCTGCGCGCACCCCACCCCCGCCGTCACCATGGCGCACCTCTACGACGTCGGCACGCGTGCCTGGCAGCCCGATCCCACCGAGGGATGGGTGGCCTCCGAGGTCGAGCAGAAGATCGTGGATGGCGACAAGGTCAAGCTTGTCTTCCGCCTCGACAGCGGCGAGGTGCGTCGACGCCCTGCCCGTGACCGCAGCATGCCCGCCCGCTGACTGCCCGCCAGGAGAAAACGATAGACACGACGATAGAAGCCCTCCAGGATGACAAGGACGGCTCCCTTCCTCCGCTAATGAACCCGACCATGCTCGAAGCCAGCGATGACCTCACGAATCTGTCGCATCTGAACGAGCCAGCTGGTCAGCGCCGCGCCCCGCCGCCTGTTGTCGACCCGTGCTGACGCCGGTGATGCAGTGCTGCAAGCAATCAAGCTCCGCTATGCCCAGAAGGAAATCTACACATACTCCGGCATTGTCCTGATCGCCACGAACCCCTTCGCCCGTGTCGACTCGCTATACGTCCCCGGCATGGTTCAAGTCTACGCCGGCAAGCACAGAGCCTCGCAAGCACCGCACTTGTTCGCCATTGCCGAAGAGGCCTTCGCGTACGTTGCAGAACCCCCCCTGCATTCTCCATGCCGTATCGTGCAATGTTAACCCAGTCTGCACAGAGACATGCTCCGCGACAACCGTAACCAGACCATCGTCGTCTCCGGTGAATCCGGTGCCGGTAAGACCGTCAGCGCAAAGTACATTATGCGATACTTCGCCACGCGCGAGTCGCCAGACCAGCCCGGCAAGCGGAACAAGGGAAGGGCGGACACCATGAGTGAGACTGAAGAGCAGATCTTGGCCACCAACCCCATCATGGAAGCCTTTGGTAACGCAAAGACGACGCGTAACGACAACTCCTCGCGTTTCGGAAAGTACATTGAGATCATGTTCGACGAGGCGACGGAGATTATTGGTGCCAAGATCCGAGTTTACCTGCTGGAGCGGTCGAGATTGGTCTTCCAGCCGCTGAAGGAGCGCAACTACCACATTTTCTACCAGCTGTGCGCGGGTGCGACAGATGCCGAGCGCGAGGAGTTCGGCCTGAAGAGTCCCGACGACTTTACCTCCATGAACCAGGGCAACGCACCGACCATCGACGGAGTTGACGATAAGGCCGAATTCGAGGCAACCAAGAAATCCCTGACGACCATCGGTGTCAATGACGAGACTCAGAACCAGATTTTCCGCCTTTTGGCCGCATTGCTCCACCTGGGAGATGTGAAGATCACCGCCACACGCACGGATTCTTCCCTGTCTCCTGACGAGCCGTCGCTCGTCAAGGCTGCCAGTTTGCTTGGAATCGACGGTGCTGGTTTCGCCAAGTGGTGCGTTAAGAAGCAGCTCATCACTCGCGGAGAGAAGATTACGTCGAACCTTACCCAAGCGCAAGCCATTGTTGTGCGAGACTCCGTCGCCAAGTACATTTACTCGAGTCTTTTCGACTGGCTTGTGGACAGAATCAACAAGAGCTTGGCCACTGATGAGGTCATTGCCTCCACCAAGTCTTTTATCGGTGTCCTGGATATTTACGGTTTCGAGCACTTCGCCAAGAACTCGTTCGAGCAGTTCTGTATTAACTATGCAAACGAAAAGCTTCAGCAGGAGTTCAACCAGCACGTGTTCAAGCTCGAGCAGGAAGAATATCTTCGGGAACAGATTGACTGGACTTTCATCGATTTCTCCGACAACCAGCCCTGTATCGATCTCATCGAAGGCAAGCTCGGTATTTTGTCTTTGCTGGATGAAGAATCTCGCTTGCCCATGGGATCCGACGAGCAATTCGTCACCAAGCTGCACCACAACTACTCTGGCGACAAACACAAGTTCTACAAGAAGCCGCGTTTCGGAAAGTCGGCCTTCACCGTCTGCCATTACGCCGTCGATGTCACGTACGAGTCCGAGGGCTTCATTGAGAAGAACAGAGATACGGTGCCGGACGAGCACATGGAGGTCCTTAGGGCCTCGTCGAATAAGTTCCTCGTCGAAGTTATCGACACTGCCGCGGCAATCCGGGAGAAGGAGACGGGCGGCGGGTCGTCTGCCAAGCCTGGAACCGCCGTCTCTGCCGGTCGGAGAGTTGCAGTCAACCGCAAGCCCACGCTTGGTGGTATCTTCAAAGCCTCTTTGATTGAGCTCATGAACACGATCAACTCGACCGATGTCCACTACATCCGTTGTATTAAGCCCAATGAGGCCAAGGAGGCCTGGATGTTCGAGGGTCCCATGGTTCTCAGCCAGCTTCGTGCTTGTGGTGTCCTCGAGACTGTCCGTATCAGTTGCGCTGGTTACCCGACAAGATGGACGTACGAGGAATTCGCCTTGCGGTATTACATGCTTGTCCCCTCCTCGGGATGGACTTCCGAGATCAAAGACATGGCCAACAGAATTTTGCAAAAGGCCCTGGGAGGCGAGAGCGGCAAGATGGACAAGTACCAACTTGGTCTCACCAAGATTTTCTTCCGCGCCGGTATGCTTGCGTTCCTGGAGAACCTCCGCACTGCTCGTTTGAACTCGGCCGCCATCATGATCCAGAAGAACTTGCGCTGCAAGTACTACAGGCGCAGGTATCTTGAGGCGCGGGAAGCCGTCATTTCCACCCAGGCTCTTGTCCGTGGTTTCTTGGCCCGAGCACGCACCGAGGAGATGCGCCAGATCAAGTCCGCTACCTCGATCCAGCGTGTCTGGCGCGGCTACAAGGAGAGGAAGAGATACGAGGTCGTCCGCAACAGTGTCGTCTTGTTCGAAGCTGTTGCCAAGGGTTGGCTTCTCCGCAAGGGCCTCTTGGACAAGAGGTTCAACGATGCTGCTCGCTGCATCCAGCGCAACTGGAGATCATATCGCCAACTCAAGGATTGGAGGTCGTACCGTCGCAAGGTCATTATCATCCAGAGCTTGTGGCGTGGTAGGCGTGCTCGCCGTACTTACAAGAGTCTGCGTGAGGAGGCTCGTGACCTCAAGCAGATTTCCTACAAGCTGGAGAACAAGGTCGTCGAGCTCACGCAGACCTTGGGTACGATCAAGCAGCAGAACAAGGCGCTGCAAGGACAAGTCCAGAACTATGAAAGTCAGATCAACTCGTGGAAGAGCAGAACCAACGCGCTTGAGGCGAGGACCAAGGAGCTGCAGGCCGAGGCCAACCAAGCCGGTATCACTGCTGCTCGCCTGAGTGCGATGGAGGAGGATTTCGGCAAGCTTCAGGCTAACTACGAGGAGAGCACTGCGAACATGCGTCGTCTGCAGGAGGAGGAAAGGCACTTGCGCGAGACTCTCCGCCACACTACCGAGGAACTCGAGCACACCAAGCGCCGCTCGAGCCAAGTCGAGAGCGAGAAGATCTCTCTTCGTCAGCAGCTGGCTGATCTACAAGATCAGCTTGAGCTCGCTAAGCGCGCTGCACCTATCAACGGCGATCTCACTAATGGCGCCAATCATGCTCCGGCAAGTGGCCTCATCAACCTCGTGTCGTCGAAGAAGCCGAAGAGACGGAGCGCGGGCGAGCGCATCGATGTCGAGCGTTTCAGCACTGCTTACAGCCCTCGGCCGGTCTCGATGGCTGTGACCGGACAGACCATCCACAGGCAGAACAACCTGTCTGGCTCTACTTTCACTCCTGGCCCGGACAACATCGAGTTCGAGCTTGAGAATATCCTGTCTGACGAGGACGGCCTCAACGATGAGGTCACTATGGGTCTCATCCGCAACCTCAAGATTGCCTCGCCAGGCACCAACCCCGCTCCCAGCGACAAGGAGGTGCTCTTCCCTGCCTACCTCATCAACCTCGTCACCTCGGAGATGTGGAACAACGGCTTCGTCAAGGAGTCGGAGCGGTTCCTTGCCAATGTCATGCAGTCCATCCAGCAGGAGGTCATGCAGCACGATGGCGAGGAGGCCATCAACCCTGGCGCCTTCTGGCTCTCCAACGTCCACGAGATGCTCTCGTTCGTCTTCCTCGCGGAGGATTGGTACGAGACGCAGAAGACGGACAACTACGAGTACGACCGGCTGCTCGAGATTGTCAAGCACGACTTGGAGAGCTTGGAGTTCAACATCTACCACACCTGGATGAAGGTTCTCAAGAAGAAGCTGCACAAGATGATCGTTCCGGCGATCATTGAGTCGCAGTCTCTGCCCGGCTTCGTCACCAACGAGAGCAACAGGTTCCTTGGCAAGCTGCTGCAATCCAACAGCCAGCCGGCGTACAGCATGGACAACCTGCTCAGCCTGATGAACAACGTCTACAAGGCCATGAAGGCCTACTTCCTCGAGGATTCGATCGTTACTCAGGCCATCACCGAGCTTCTGCGCCTGGTCGGTGTCACGGCCTTCAACGACCTGCTCATGCGCCGCAACTTCCTTTCTTGGAAGCGTGGTCTTCAGATCAACTACAACATCACCAGGATTGAGGAGTGGTGCAAGAGCCACGACATGCCCGAGGGCACGCTTCAGCTGGAGCACTTGATGCAGGCAACCAAGCTCCTGCAGCTCAAGAAGGCTACTCTGAACGACATTGAGATTATCCAGGATATTTGCTGGATGTGAGTATTGTTCTGAAGTTGTGTGTGGTGTGTGTTTGCTGACCGGTTTTGCAGGCTTTCTCCCAACCAGATCCAGAAGCTTCTGAACCAGTACCTGGTGGCCGACTACGAGCAGCCCATCAACGGCGAGATCATGAAGGCGGTTGCTTCCAGGGTCACGGAGAAGAGCGATGTTCTCCTTCTCACTGCTGTCGACATGGAGGACAGCGGACCATACGAGATTGCCGAGCCTCGTGTGATCACTGCTCTGGAGACTTACACTCCATCCTGTAAGTGGCTTGACCTGTGCATTGGCGACGTGGGCGCAGACTAACGGACGGCAGGGCTTCAAACTCCACGCTTGAAGCGGCTGGCGGAGATTGTGTCGGCTCAGGCCATGGCGCAGCAGGAAAAGCTTGAGTACGAGACGACACACGTCAACGGCAATGGCGAAGCGCAGGGCCTCGCCATCACCGAGGTGGACGGCATGTGAGGCGTTTGCAGACACGCAACATGATAGAGCAAACGACGGTCGACGAATGACTGACGACGCGGAAGGATTTGGATACGGCTTTAGCTCCAATTAATTTTTGAATCTTCTTCCGGCGGTGGGGGATTGCGGAGAGGGATCTGGGCATGTAGGGCATCTGGGAGCGCCGTTGTAGTATTTGCAGAGCTGCTGGGAGGCGTTGGCGGGGGAAGAGGCGTTCGGGCGGACGACGGTCCTGTTGTTTTCCAAGACGTGGATGTCGCGCGGTGGCTGGCGGAGGGCACGGCCGATGAGCTTACGTCTGCCATGCGCCCATGAAGCACAGTGGATGTAGACGTATTTTCTTTGCGATGGACCAGCCTGAGCGATGCCGTGGCCCGTGAGCCTGCGTGAAGCGCACGCGACGCCCGCGCGAGTGACCAACAATCGTGCGGCCACCTGCCAACGCCGCGCGACCAACACCGCCACACTGCTGCGCGTCGCTGCTGCACGCCATAAAGCCGCCGTGGCTGTCGCACTATGCTGCCCGAGACGCGCTGCCCATAAGCTGACCAACCCCGGCGCGCTGTTTCTGCTGCGTCTCACTGTCCTCCCGCTCAGCCGCCTTCTGACTTCAGCGAAACCGGCCGCGCCGCCATGGCCGACGTGCTGCAATGCCCCTTCTGCCGCTTCGCCACCGAGGACTCGTACCTGCTCATGCTGCACGTCGAAGAGCGCCATACCGACGACTCTCCGTTTGTCGTCAGAGACGCGCCGGCCGCGCCTGCGTCAGCGGCCTCGCCCGCGCCATGGTCGCGCCCGGGCGAGTCGTCCAACACCACGGAGCCGCCTTCCGCAAATGGCGACGGCCACTGGATGCTGTGTCCAGAAAAGGACTGCGGCGAGTCAATCTCGCTGGAGGATCTCAACGACCACCTCGACCTGCACGCCGCTGAAGCCTTGGAAGAGGTCGCTACTTCGGCATACACATCCACATCTCACCCACCCAACATGCGCCAGAACACGCCATCCATTGCTTCGGAGCATTCATTTAGCGCTGCCGACACCGCCCTCTCCCCCGACTTGCCCGATGAGCTCCGTCACCAGCACGGCGCCGCCAAGACCAGGCCGCGGTCGGATTCGGAGAAGACGACGCTGACCCGCAGCATCCTGGACATCCTCACGCCCACGGGCGGGAAGAAGCTGAAGCCGAAGGAGACGAACAGTGCTCGCTTGGGTGTATGGCTTCCCGTGCTCTCGAGCTGAGAAGCCCGGCCGCTGACGTTGGCTGCAGAAATCAGAGCTCGGCCCCTACGCTTTCGAGGACCAGATGCCCAGATGGCTCTACAAGCAGATCGAGGCCGGTCCCGGCATCACGACCATGAACCGCATCGGCCGCGATGGACGGCTGATCAAGCACGAGGTTGTCGACAACGAAACTCCGGCTGTTCTGCCCATCCTCGCCCAGCTCTGTGCCATTGACAGAGGTCTCCATCGTGCTTATCTGTGCCATCCCAGCACGGTGCACATCTTTAAGAGACCCAAGGAGGGCGGCTTTTGCGGCTACCGGAACATCCAGATGCTGGTGTCCTACATCCAGGGTGCCAAGGCCCAAGGCCATGACCTGTTTCGCCCGCGGACGCCTGGAATCCTGGTCCTGCAGGATATGATCGAACGTGCCTGGGATATGGGTATCAATGAAGTCAGCCGCGTCCAGACCGGCGGCATCAGAGGGACGCGGAAGTACATCGGCACGCCCGAGGTATGCAAATCTGATTCTTGTTTGCGAGCCAGCTAACAGCATGCAGGCTCAGGCGCTTTTTCGAAGCCTTCGCATCGACCACGGCCTTCAAATATTCAGTGATCACCCTGAACGCGGCCAAGCACATGAGCAGCTCTTGGATTACGTGGAAGCTTATTTCCGGGAGGGTATGACGCGGCAGCAGCGGGAAGAACGTGCTAAAGTCGTCAAGACGTACCTCCCGCCAATATATCTCCAGCAGCCTGGCCACTCGATCACAATCGTCGGCTTCGAGAAGCACAGGGACGGGAGGCGCGGTTTGCTCGTTTTCGACCCCATGTTCCACCCCTCTCCCGGCATGCTCAAGATCCTTGGCCGTAGGGACCTGAGGACTCATCGACCAGAGGTTTTGCAGGCGTATCGGAGGGGCGACCGGCAGCTGAGGCGGCATAGAGATTATGAGTTGATCTCGTAAGTCCTGCTCAAATGGTGAACTACTAAACGAATCACCTCCGCTGACTCGTCATCAGGCTGACAGCACACCCGCCGCTGTTTCCGGCGTGGGACGTATGAGCTTGCCCGTCCCACTCCTACGCCTGTGACCTCATCCCATTCTCTCAATATAATTAGTCCCTTCAGTCGCTTAGATCATATCGGAGACGAGAAATACACGTGCTCAAAAGCCATTGCTAAAACCCTTTGCTCCACTCAGGTTCTCGATCACTTTGCCGGCCATCCATACGTCTACGCGTTCTTCCACGTACCCTCGCTTGGCTACGATATCATCCCTGAGGAGCATTTCCCTCTCGTCTTCCCCTGGCATCACTACGGCGGTCTTTTCAGCGTAGACGACGCGCGCTTTGCTTGCGACCCCGCGAACAGCGCTTGCAAAGACTACGATAAACAACTTCATTCCGACGACATCGAATGGGACACCGATACCGGATTGCTTGGCGGCATCCATCCACAGCACGACAAAGATTATCTTCGCTGGATGAATCACCCTACCAATAAGAAGACGACACCATTTGGTGTGGGGGGCTTCAATAAACAAGCAAGGGAGCTCCTGAACGCGGCGCTCGTAAGCGTCAAAAATCAGGAAGATGGTGATCTATTGTTCCAGAAGCCGCTACTCGAAGACGTCTATTTCGAGAAGTCGGTCGAACCAGCCGTTCCAGTCCACTATGCTTGTGGCTCGCCACTCCAACGAGGTTTTGAGCATCATGCGTTCAAGAGGTGCTCGCCGTCATTATGGTCTGGATTGCCTGGATCGGCGTTAACTGTACCCTCTTCGGTGTCGCCTTCATCGTTCACGCCGGAGTTCCAGCAGCCGAATCGACAGCCATTCCAACGGAGGAAAACACAGCGCTTTTTCCAAAGCGCGTACACCTCTTCGTCGGACTCGTGCTGCCAGGAAAGCACATGTTCTGAGGGTCAGAATCCATGGCGAAGAAGCTGCGATTGCATTTGTCCAACATCCTCTCTTCCAAACATTCCACCCTCACACTGCTGCTACCCGCAGGATTATCAGAATCATCTGCTCAGCAAGCACACATCAGACTGCTCATCATATCTCCCCCTTCCCCAACAAATCTCCAATTTCAAGAATTCGTTTTCAACCTCCTCTTCCGTCTGCAACACGACATCCGGAACGACGACCAGCACCAACAACATCCAACCCCTCTCACCATCCTCCTGTCAGCACTACAACCACCTCTCCCCCCCTCCAATCCAACACATCTCTTCCTCCTCCACCGCTTCTTCCCAACCTCCTCCCACCTCAACCACAACCACCACCAACTGCTCCTCCGCCTGCTCTCCACCCCCACCCTTCCTCAACCTCGGCTCCATCGACCTCTGGTCCTCGTCGGCCAGCAACAACAGACGCCCCCTCACCCCGGTCCACGAGCTGCGCGACTTCTTCTTCGAGCGCTCGTCCGAAACGGGCTGCGCGACGCCCGTCTTCTACGGGACGGGCTTGTCGGATGTGAGTAGGGGGTGGAGGGCGAAGATGGATGCTGAGTGGTGAAGGTTATGGGTGTTTGTGTGGGGGGTTGAGGTGGGTGCAGTACCTACTTGGGGGGCGTGTGGGTTAGGGGAGAGAGTGGGGGAAGGTCTTTGGTTTGAGGGAATGGCGCGATGGGCTTGGAGGGAGGAGGGAAAATGGTGGTTCCTGGTTTTCTTTTTGTTTGGGGTGGGGTTCGTTTCTTTGCTTTCTTCTTCTTTTTTTTGTTGTTCTCTTTGGTCGGGAAAGGCTCGTTGGCTGCTTGCTGAGAGTCGTTACGAATGGGTTAGGCCTAAGGACGACTGACAGGCACAGTCAGGCAGGCGGGTTAGACGGAAGGTTCATTGCAACAGTAACGAGGCATGGGGAAACGGGACTGGTTGACTTTTGGAGTTTCCCTTACAGCAGACAGGGATTTCGGGACACGTTAGGCAAGACGAAGAAGAGTGGAGAGAGAGGTACGCGCAACGGAGACGGAGGGCATGGAAGGGGATTATTGCTTGCACGACACGAGCAAAGCTAGAAGAGATAGAACTCAGTAACATGGAATAGAGAAAGAGAGAAGCAATGAAACAGCGGATTCGGTTTCTTGACACATTAACTTTGGTTTCCTGGTCGTTGGTCTGTCTGCTGTTTGGTTTGGCTTGATGGTTCGCTCGGAAAAAAGAGCTGGCTAGTGGTTCAGCGAACACCACTATGCGAAGGAAACCCACCTCTCGTGAGGCCGGGCGTGTACGTCATTCTCTATCGTCAAATCGACAACCGTCACAATTTTTTTTCGAGTTCACGACAATCCATTACAGAGGCACCCCGGTTTTTTTTTGTTTTTCGTCCGTTCGAAAAAAAAAGCCCATTTTTAGGATTTTTTTTCTTTCTCATGCATCCCTAAGAGAAAAGCAATCCGACCGATTCGCTTTGTTCTATAATTTGCAATTCTCTTCCCCACAGTTTTGTGTGTGTGTGTGTTTGGCCACCCCGGTTTTGAACCACCATAAAGTCAGTCAGTCAGCCACTGAACTCGCATTCCCCACTTCCTCTCGCCCTAACCCCCGCACTTCCGCTATTTTTGTGAAAAAGGAGAACATGATGGATTACCACCCCAAGTCAAGGAGGAATCCGAAGAAGAGAAAGAGTAGAGGAAGGGGTAGTGCTGTTGCTGTTGCTGCTGACTGCAAGCCCCCGTGCTGAAATTTTGGTTGGTTATATCGAGGAGGGGTAGAGCATGATGCGGACGGAGGCGCCGAAGGACTTGGGGGGGAGGTTGTTCCTGAACTGGGCGCGGACGACGCCGGAGTTGCCGTGGGGGCTGTTTGGGGGAAAAGAAGTCAATGATGCTGCTCTCCAAGTTTCGAAGCAAGCGGGGAGAGGGAAAGGGAGAATGGGTGGGTGGGATGTATGTTTGTTTGCACTTACCGGGTCACCTTGCCCCAGATGACGCGGATCTTGGAGCCACGGACCTCCTTCGAGGCGCGGTAGACGAAGGCAACACGCTTGCCGTTGTAGAACGCAGCATCCGTGGCGTTCTCGACGCCCTCTGTCAAGAAAGAATGCCGTCAGTTCTTTGATCCTGACCTCGTTCGTCTTCGGGAGCTCTATTGTGCTTCCTTACCGATCTTGATCAGGCTGGTGTTGGGGTTGGTGTTGCGCTTGCCACGCTGGTAGCTAAGGTGGCGGCCCCTGTAGGAATATCGTCTCAGCATACGCTCTCCGAATAGTATAACGTCATTGTCTGGAACGGTAGTGTTCCGGGTGTCGTGTCCATGGTGTTGGGGGGGGGGATGGTGATGTTGCACGCAAGTCATCTCTGTCTGCCGGAGCCGTCGGTGTGTCGTTCGCGGTCGTTGCGGTAGGCCCGTCGTCCCTGACAGTCATCCAAGATGGACGGTGCTCGAAGCAAGAAGCGATCTCGTTGTACACCGTCTTTGGAGAAACGCCATCTATGCATGCGTGTATCCACCTCGCCTCACCCATCCTCCCGTCCGTCCGTCCGTCCATCCATCTCGGACAACCCATCATGGAGCGACTGCCGTGACCCAAGATAGCCAGGTGGCATTTTCCGCGACCGGCGACAAGCTCATCGACGATGGCGAGCTGGCAGCGAGAATTCGGCGGTGTAGCGTTGCGTCGGTGTTGCGGGCGGTCGTCGCGAATTTTCGGGGATGTGTGTGCGTGGGCGACGGAAAACCATCAAAAACAAAGCGGCCGTTTACTTACTTGACGTAAACTGCGCACGCACGGAAAGTCAGCCAAAAATTCGAGAAACGATGTGTCTACACCCTCGTAGTGTCCGGGGCGTCGCCGCCGCCCGTCGTGGGCGGCGGCGGCGTGGTGTGTGGATTTCGCGATATGGCCGACCGTGGCTTCGGGGAGAGGGACTGCGGGACGGAGAGAGGGAGGGGGAGAGACGTACGGCGGTTACCGGACTCGGAAGGCATTTTGGCTGGTGGTATGTCCTCGCTGGATCGGGGCGTCGAGGTGTGGGCGTGGGCTGGGGGGATTATGGGGTCGTCGTCGTCGCTCGTCACATCGCGAATGTGCGTTTCGCAGATGCCCTGGTGTGGGTGGCTCGCGTTAAGGTCACGTGACGGGCAGCCAATCACCACCATCCGCCTTTCCACGCTGCCTGCGGGCGGTGCGCGTGCCGTGGCAATGTGCTCGTCAAACTGCACGCATCACTGCACATGCATTCTGAGGCCGGCAGCGCGTTGAGAGGGCACGATGGCGAAAACATAACTTCATTGAGATTACGCCTGAGCATATAAACATGATTTTTGGGACGCTGCCGTCCCCCTAAGAGTTGAACCTAATGTCAAGATGCAACCCGCATTCCTTTTTCTCGTCCTTTTGTGCCTGTCTCTCTTTTTAGCTTTGTGTTTTGTTGAACGCCTCCCATGCAAAACCCTCTTTGTTCTACCCGAATGTAGAACGCCATGTTGAATGCTAGACCCGAACGTCCATTCTCTGTTTCAAAGATGGTGCCATAGTAATGAAAGCACTTGTCTAGTACAGAACGCGAGTCCTGACGTTCGAGGACAGGTCCTCAAGCTCTTGATAGAGAGCCTTGATCTCGGCCTCGTTGACGTCACTGATGTCTGCCAACAGGTAGGCGACCTAAGAACGAGCAATTAGTCGTGTTTTGAAGAAGATGACCTGGATCTCTTACCTCGCCCTTGGCATCGACAGTCTGCTTGTCGATGTTGTGGTCACCGAGAATGTCGTTCACGCGACGCAGTACACCAGGAACGTTTTTGTGGATGAAGCAAACACGGACGTGGTTGGGCTCGTCCGTAGTGAGAGAGCGCAGGGCAAGCTCGGGCATGTTGACCGACTGCACGGTAGCACCCTCATTGACATACTTGACGAGCGCAGCGGCAACCTCAATGCCAATGGCGCTCTGGGCCTCCTCGGTGCTGCCACCAATGTGCGGTGTGAGGATGATGTTCTTCAGCTTGCGGAGGTCCTCAGCCCAGTTGTTCAGCTCCAAGTTGAAGTAAGGGCCGTTTCCACCAGGCTCGTTGGGGTACACGTCAAGAGCCGCGCCAGCCAGGTGGCCGCTGCGCATGGCGTCAATCAAGGCGGGGATGTCGACAACGCTGCCACGGCTGGCGTTGAGGAGGTAACTGCCGTTGCGCATCTTCGCAAGCTGCTCGGCGCCAATCATGTTCTTGGTCTCAGGAGACTCGGGAACGTGCAGAGTCACAAAGTCGGCGCCTGCGAGGAGATCATCCAGAGAGTCAACCTGGCGAGCAGTGCTCAGAGCCTACACGTGCCGTGTTAGTCTGCACGGTCCACTCGTAAAGGGTCGCGTAGATGAGTCACTTACCATCAGGTTCAGCACGTCGTAGTAAATGACCGACATGCCCATGGACTCAGCCATGACCGACAGCTGGCTACCGATGTGGCCGTAGCCAACTATACCAAGAGTCTTTCCTCTGATCTCCCAGCATCCAGCAGAGACCTTGTTCCAGATACCGTTGTGCAGCTCCATCGAGCGGTCGCCCAGCTGCCTGGCAAGGGCAATGACCTCCGAGATGATCAACTCGGCAACACTGCGCGAGTTGCTGAAAGGCGAGTTGAAGACGGCGATGCCGTTGTTGGCGGCATACTCGAGGTCGACCTGGTTGGTGCCGATGCAGAAGCAGCCGATGACGATGAGGTTCTTGGCCTCCTTGAGCACCCTCTCGTTGAGCTTGGTCTTGGAGCGGATGCCAATGACGTGGACGTCCCTGCGATGTGTCAGAACTCTGAAGTCTCTCCTGATGTTCCCACAAGCTCCGCAGCCGTGAAAATGTCGCTGTCCGATGCCGGGCAGTCAAAGTCCTGAGCGCATGTGGCGCCGGTACAGCTGGCTCGGGCGCGTGCAGCTTACCGGATCTTCTCAATGAGCTGATCCTCGGGCAGCGAGCTCTTCAGGAATTCCACCTGGTAGCCCTGGCCCTGCAGAATATCCCGGCCGGTCTGGTTCACATTCTCGAGCAGCAGCACCTTGATGTCCTGGGTCGCGAAGGGCTTCAAGTGCTTTGCGCGGCTTGCGGACGCTTGCTGGCTCAGAGCGCCATAGCTGGAGGGCGGGGAGTGGAACGTGGCGGATGGGCTGGTCGAAAGGTTGAGGGTATTCGAGACGGAGCGCGCGAGGGAGTCGGCATTGGGGGAGCGGCCGGCAATGTCTACGGCGGGAGTCATGGTGGCGGTTTGTGGGGGGAGGGGGAAGGTGTGGGCGAGAAGGGTTAAATAAAGAGTCAAGTTGGAAGAGTATCCGCAGTCGGATGACGCCCCGCGATTTGGGCCAAGGCAAAAAAAATCCACGGGCGTCCAGTCATACGGCACGGTCGCGTCATTCGAGGGGCAGCACGGGGGCGGCAAGGCCGGCTTCGGACCGCCGCCGACTTCTCGGCAGAGTCGGCGCCATTCACGGCTGCTTCCTGGCCTATTCACCCGGGCAGTTTGCCATCCTGCTGCGAGGCCAGTTCAAGGGGCTGCAAGGGCTCATGCACGAGACGTTGAAGCCTTCATCCGGACGTGAGGGTGCGGTCGAAAGTACGCTCTTTGTTTCCAGATGACTGCTTCGCCGCCGCATGCGCTGCTGCTGCAATACTAGGCGCACCGCCGGCATAGTATCCGGACAGTTTGATATCTAGCTACGCTGGGGTCGTGCCTCTAGCTAGCTAGTCAGGTACATTGACGTGCCGGAGCGGACTTCTCTCGCACCTCTGCTTCCGCTCACGCATCCCGGCGGATCCGTGCCGCCCCCTCGGTGTTCCAGTCATCGCTCTGCCGGAAGGACGTAACGCATTAAATTCAGTAGGCGGTCGCGCCTGCATCTGGTGAGGAAGGGACGACGACTTTTCGTTGTCTCTAGCAAGCTACAACGACTTTTTCTGCTGTGAAGAACCTCTACGCTCCGCCCGAAGAGATTAGATGAACCAGCCTGCCTCCTCCGCCGCCGCCGTCTGCAAGCATCAACATGAGAAAAGGGGAAAACTACAAAAGACACCCTTGCCGCAAAGCGCCCGGTCCTCCTGAATAGTGCAGTGCAATCTCAGCCTACTTCTCTAGCCGAAAATGAGTCGTTAAAAGCACGAAAGGAAAACTGCAACCCGAATAGCCTACAGGCATGCACGATGCCCGCTGGTGTACCAAGGAAGGTATGGGGATGATCGTGATGCCACGCGAAGTGTCTGTTGCCAGGGAATGAACCGATTGGGATGGGGGATCGTCGAAGGGGAGATGCCGTCTACACCTGATGCCGATAATGCGGCTCATGGGAGCCATGGATGGGGACAAGATACGGTGACCGAGGCGGTATCGAGCTAACCGCGAGCGCTCGGCATCTAACTCTGCTTGCACTCGGCGGCCTCCTGCTTCGGCTTCGAGCCATCGCCCTGCATACACTGTCAGCGTCTTTGTCGGGCTTCGGCGACTTTGCGGATACGACGTACCTCCTCGTCCGACTCGTCCTCGTCATCCCGGTCGTCGCTGAGGTCGTCCTCCTCCTCGTCGTCCTCATCCTCGAATTCACCGTCGTCGTAGTCGTCGATCTGCTCAAACTGGAGGGCCTCGCCCGTGAACCAGTCGATGGCACGGGGGATGAGCTTCTCCTTGATGTCCTCGCCGAGCTGGTAATCGAGCTCAAGGCGCTCCTCAATGTCGGAAGAGATGTCGTCATCGTCGTCGGTGGGGGCCTTGGGTGGCGAGAAGAAGTTGAAGAATGACTCGGTCGGCACAGTCTTCTTAACCACACGGGTCTGCTTGGTGTCTGTCCAACTGTTAGCTGAAGATTGCTGGGTCTGCAGCAGTGTAGTTCTTACTCTTGTTCCGCTGCTTCTTGCTCTCGACGCGGACGGTCAGGTCCTTGCCAGGCAGCCAGTCGATCTTGTCACCCTCCGCGTGGTCGTAGATGAAGTCGCCCTCGTAGCCATTCTCCTCCTGGTAGTAATACGTCTTGGTGATGGTCTTGTTGGTGAAGAAGTCGTTGTCGGCGAACTCGAAAATGAGGCGGAAACCGGGCTTGTCGAGGTACTCCATGCGGATGTCGGTCAGGGACTTGAGCGCGGCCTCGTCGCGGTCGGTGATCATCTCAGCCAGCGACACCTGGTTCTTCATGGCGGACAGCCAGAATTCGGGGATGCCCTTGACGGGCTCCGAGGGCTCTGCAGACTTCTCCTCGGCCGGCTTCTCGGCCTCCTCGGCCTCCTCATCCTGGGCCTCGCCGGCCTTCACCTCCTCCTCGCTGGGCTCCTCCGCGCCATTGACGATCTTGGCACGCTTCTGGTACAGCGGGGTGAACTTGGCAAAGTACTTCTTCTCCAGCTGCAGGACCTCCTCCTGGAACTCCGCCTCGAGCTTGGAGTGCTCCTTCTGCACGCCTTTCAGGCCGGCGACACGACGGCGGACGTCTGTGGGAAGGGACTCAATGTAGCCGGACGAGCGGCCGACGAGCGAGCCGAGCTTGCCTTGGATCATCGAGACAAGCTGGGGGTTCTGGGCGAAGATGGACGCGGCCGCGGCGCGGTCGAAGTCCTCTGGCGGGGCTCGCGTTAGTCTCGGCGCAGTTGAGGCGCGGGCTCTCGAGGCAGCGCGCGGCGCAGGGGCAAGGCCG
Organism: Neofusicoccum sp. Z2; assembly: GCA_037356115.1. NCBI lineage: Eukaryota > Fungi > Ascomycota > Dothideomycetes > Botryosphaeriales > Botryosphaeriaceae > Neofusicoccum > Neofusicoccum sp. Z2. Next base: position 72,409 of record JBAWJY010000063.1, on the reverse strand, counting down.
CGGGCGGGCATGTCGTGCGTCCGGGCGCGAGGCGTTCATGGGCACTTCTCGAGGCCGCCAGGCAGCGGCAAGAGGCGTCGACATGGCGGCTTCGTGCCCGGACGCAGGCTCGGGCGGGGCGCTGCGACGGCGCAGGCTGCAGGGCTGGAGCAGGGCTCACCTTCTTTGATGCTCGACACGCCGGGCTGCTGGGCGCGCGAGGAAATGGGGGCGGCGTTGGCCGGGGTGTTCTGCGGCGTCCTGGCGGGCGGCGGGCGGTTAGCGGGCTGCATGGCGAGTGGTGTTGTGAGGAAAAAAGGCGACGTACGGCGCGATGGCCTGGTCGGCGCGCTTGTTGCGGATGGGCTCAGACATGATGCGGGTGGAATTTGCTGAGCGCGGGACGAGGTGGGAGGAAGGGAGGGGGGCGGGTTGAGTTTGTTGGACGTTGGGTGTTCCAGTGTGGATTTGGGGCAAGTTGAGATGCGAAAAACCCGGCAAAAAGCCGCTAGCCAGCGCCCGCGAACAATGCGCGTCGTCGGAGCGCAGCCACGCTGCCTGCGGGACGGGCGGCCGGTCAAGAGCGTCGTCCCTACGGCTGACTCACAGTGGGTATGCGCGCTCCCGGCCCCAAGCCGCCAACGGCCTTCGCAGCGCCCGTCGTGGCACTGCATGAAACACATCACCACGCGTGCAATTGGACAACCACCTCACCGATTCTGTCTGTCTATGGGTATCGCGCCCAACAATGCTCGCCGCAACGGAGCCTCGAGCTGCCCCAGCGCCGCCTCCGTGAACACCCGCGCTGCCGCCGCCCAGCCCAGAAAAAAAATTGCGGCCGCGCTCCCGCTAGCACCGCTACTCGATGTACCGCAGTCTGCTGGTCGCGTAGGCGGCCCCTGCCGCAGAAAGCGCCCCGATAAACAAACACACGGCGATTGCATTCGGTCCGTCTGTCGAGTGTGTCTCGGACGGATGGGCCTCCTTGGCCAGTTCTGGGCTCTTTCCAGGCTCCAGCAGCGAGAACACGCCCCACGAGATGAAGGTGCCGACGAACTGCGGCAGCGTCGTGAAGAGGTTGAGGATGCCCAGATACACCCCGGACAGCTCGCCACTCTCGCTGCGCCCCTCGCCGTGCGCCGCTGCCAGCTCGATCGCGCCGCTCGACAGCCGCCGGTACCCATGGCCGCCCGCTGCGGCCGATCCGAGGCGGTTGATCTCTATTCCCGTTGTTAGACGCGCGCAGCCGCACCCTTGTCCGCATCGCTACTCACCAACGCCCATAAACGTGAATGGCGCCCAGCACGTAAGTGCCCACGGCACGCCGCAGATCGCGACGATCGTCGTCGCATACCGGAACGAGTTCGCGAACGGGGCCAGAATCATCGAGCAGGTGAAGATCAGGTGCGACATCGTCCACGCGGTCAGCAGAGACGGTTTGTTCTTCTCGACCTTCTCGACCACGGACGCCAGGCCCGGCGGAGGCCGCGGCGTGAATTCCGGCTTCTCGTCATCCGGCTTCTTTACCACCCACGGAAGGACGATGGAGCCGGCAAAGGTGATGATGGAGAACACAATCAATGATAAACTGCCAACCCGGCCGATCTGGCCGAGCGTGTCGTCGGATGAGCGGGCATCCACGGGCGCATCGTAGCGGATCCAGATCTCGCCGACCCACGTGGTGCTGTAAAAGAGGAAAGGAAACCAGCCTGCGCGTGTGAGCGTGTGCCCGGAAAAAAAAAAACGAGACTGCCTGCTCACCAATCCAGCTCCAGAACTGAACCCAGCATATAGCTGCAATGCGGGGCGGGAGGTTAGTTGCAGTCTCCAGTATCTGCGTGAATATTCGGATGGCTCCGATGCCGCCCGGCTCCTTGCTATACGTGCATTGAGTTTGTTAGCCTATATTGCGACGCGACTATAATAGCGGGACTTACCCATCGTCTATAAGGACTTTCTCTGACACCGCCCACGAGGTGATTCCGACGCACAACAACAAGACTACGGCAGCCACGACTGTGAGCTGCTTGAATTGAGTATCACCGATCAGGCTGCCGAAGATGCTCCCGAGGTCAACAGCTCCGGCTGCATAGCCGATCAGGGAACCGACTGCTACCATTCGACTGGCTGATATTGATATAAGCATACTTATTTCACGCCAAGCAATTGCCAGCGACTTACCCCACGCAGATCCAATCTGCTGTTTTGGGATGGGCAAAGTGTCCACAATGAGACTTCTACTTGATGCTTGCACTGCGCCACGTTAATCTGAGCAACAGCCTCCCGCGCGGGAGACAACATACCGGCATTGATGGCGAAATCAATGACATAGATGCACGCTACGGCCAATGCCACGGTCGAGCTCCGTCTCGTCTCCTCGTCGGCAACAAAGTGGGCGACGATCTCGGTGGCCCAGCCCATTGTCAGCAACGCAAGGGACACAACGGCAGCTCCGCCTATCATGAACGGCCGCCTTCTTCCCCATTTCGACTTGCTGGCATCCGCAATTATCCCGACTACCGGCTGCATGATCAGGCCTGAGAGAGGGCCGGCGACCCATACAAGCGAGACAGTGCTTTTCGCAAGGCCAAGGTGGAGGAGATAGGGCGTGCAATACGTCATCTCAATTCCCCAGGTGAACCTGCGATGCAGATCAGCGCGTGTACCGCAGCGACGGGTGGGCAGCGGGGCTTACTGGATGCCGATGAGCGCGGCTGTGAGGTAGGCCATGCGCGTGGACTCGGAGGAGCCCTTGATCGAGGGCGAGCCTGCCCATGATGCGGTTGGCGGCAGACTGGCGCCGACGGCGACAGCTCCCGTGGGCATGGCTGCGGGTAAACAAGCGGCTCTACAGGCGCAAGACGGGCACGCGAGGCACGAGCATGTGAGGGCGTTGTGGCGCGTTGGGCTTGGGGGGCGGCGGAGACCGCAGGGGCTGGCGAGGTCACAGTCACAGCGGCGCAACGGGGCTTGTTGGAGGATTGATTGCGGCTGGCTGGAGCAGCTATCTGGCTTGAAGTAGGATGCGTTGCTTGGCGGCGGCCAACGTCAGTCAAGTCGTAAGCGCAGCGACAAGGGGGCTGTCTGAGCAGGCGCAGCGGCCATCGCATTCTATTCGCGTTTGAGTTTGCGCAGCTTCCGTGCGATCCGCCCTCAGGCCATTGTGCAGCAGCAATTGCAAATGCCAAGTCGCATGCGGCCGGCTCGCCGCCCTGCGGCGCGGAGCTGGAGGCGGGAGGCGGGAGGGAATGCATGCATGCAGGGCTGTCGCGTCGCAGGCACGCCAGGGCCCTGCGATCTCCGTGTTTTGGCCCCGCGCCGAGCGAAGCCTCCCGCGCCTGTCGCCATCTCGCCGTTTCTCGTCGAACCCAATCAAACAGGCGCACCTGCGCGGTTTCGCTCCTGAGCTTGCCATGCACGAGCCTGATTCAACGCTCCCAGAAGCTCTGATAAGAGCCCGAGCTGCCCTGCCCTCCAGGTCATCCCGCGTCCTCTGCGACCAGCCTGTGTCAAAGCTTACTCCCTATCTCCTCGCCTCTCATCGCACATCAGGCACTGTCCACGCCATCGTCCCCCTCACTCTCTCAGTCTGTTGCCTCATCATGCACGCCTCCCCCTCTCGACATGTTCTCACGTCGGCCCTCTCGTCCACCTGCCGGTCCCTTCTGCATTCCTGTCCCACGAGTCTCACAATGTCATAGCTAAATCTCGGATCTACCTCTCGACGAGCAAATGGCCGCGGCGGAGACACACCGCCAATTCTCACCCATGAATCCACTGTAATCTGTTGGGACGGGACTTCTTTCCTTCTTCTAACGCTTCTCCGTGAGGGCGTTTTGATCATTAATCCACAACCCCGGGCCCATTTTCCGGGAGGCCTGTGTTTTCTGGCCAAAATTTACTCGCTGCGAATCCTTTCGGCTTCCCTTCGCTCACTCAACGGTCTCCGGCTCCTTTTTTCTTGGAGTAGGAGAAGCAGGCCTCAAGGCGTCATTGATACCTTTGGGGAATGGACATGATTCCTCGACAAGGCTGTGCAGATTAGTGAAGCTGCAGTCTTTCGCTAGTGCACCTTATGAATATGTCTGCGTCACATGCTGAGGTGGGTGTACTGGGCAGATTCACGCGGTCGGTTTGCATAGAATCGCAACAGTAATACATTCAGAGTTGGAGCATTCGTCTGCATATAAAGAGCGTGGTTTGGGCATATTCTCACATCTGGATCAATGCTTCAAACTTCAAACCCTCATGCATGGACTCCCACAGTGTTGCGATACTATGTGAAGCGACCTGGCGATCCCCACAGCAATGGTCACGATCAGAAAGATCCCGCGCACTTCACCTACTCGAGTCGATCGTTGAAAGTCCAGAGGTAGAGACGAGGGTATGGTGTGGGGCCAAATATTCAGCCTCATCCTTTGTTTCAGAGAACCCCGTGGGGCGAATGCAACAACATCTCAGTGGGATCGTGAGCCTCAGCCCTTGAGGGTTCGTGCTACAGCAACAGTAGGCGCCGCAAACATCTTTCCGTTTCAATTCATCTAATATGAGATTTCACATCATTCCAATCCAACCTGCTCATAAAAGCAGAATTAAACTGTAATTCGTCCACAACACCTCAGTGCCCAAGAGTACCGATAACATAAGGATACAGTGGGTCTGCAGCTTCTCCATCATTCAGAAAACCACTGCACTCTAATCGAAAGTCCTTGACCAGCACCCAGTCACTCTCAACTGAATTCAGAACCATGCGCTTCGACTACGTGAGCTTAGCTACTGCATTCATATCTGTAGCCAAGTAACATAACAGCTCCATGGATGCCGTCCTTCTTTCCGCTCTTCTTGACTCTGCCGCGGTTTCTAGTGGCATGGCAATCCCAATAGAAGCCGAGAGTCTCGAATTTAGGGATACTCCGTGCCCCGGAGGAAACTACCAGGAGTGTATCAGGATAATGGAGCCCCTCTGCACCCCTGAGTGCTCACCGAGCCCATCAGGCAACAGCTCACCTGTCTGAACAATTGTCTGACTGGTGCTCAGTTCAATTGCCAAGATTGGTGTTCTCGAATATCACTGCCTTACTGCTTTGATCTGGTTTTCATGGTAAACCTTGACAATGTTTTTTTGATGAAAGCTTCACATACTTTTCTAGGACGGGATTAATTGATTCAATTTTCTTTCCTGCTTACTTCTCTTGATAATTCCAGGAATTACATGTTCGCATCCCAGACACAGGGTGGAATGGGTGCCATAGGAACTCATATCTAAGGTTAGCGTAGAAAGGACTCCATCGACGTGTTCTCTCCTTGATCAGTTGTGCATATTATCATTCATTGCTTCCCTGAAACAGCTACATTGGCGAGATCATGCATGCATGCATTTACCGGTGATGCCGGATCCCGCCTGGGCGTAAGAACTAATGTCTTGTCCAACACCTGCCGGCTGCCCGGCATGCGGGCTTGTGTCCTTCGAGCATTATGTGGCTATCATCGAATCAACAAATGACGACATCGGCCAACACCAACATAGAAAACCCCTTGTTGGCCCGGGGTTGTCTCGGATAACCTGCCGCTGGCGTCAACCGATTTTATTTTTTTGCCGCCCGCACTTCGCCTCCATCATGGTCTCCACCAACCGAAGAAAAGAATACATCAGGAAACGTTCTAGATTTTGGTTTTCTCCACAGCTTACGGGACCCATTAATTCCCGCACCCAGAGTTCCACCAAAGAGAATCTCGACAGCTCACCGGTCCTCGCATTCCCACCCAAATTTCTCGAGAGGCGCCAGGCCGGGGTAGCGGCCGAGCGACCGCGTCTCTCACCGCCCGAGCCATGGCAACGGTGAATTGTACTGTTTAACCGCAACACTGGCGAAAGGATTTCGCGACGACCAACAAGTCCCTTTGCTAAACGGTACAAAGTCTTGTATCCGTGCGCTATTTCTACTATTCTATGTATGGAGCTTACCCATGCAAATACCAGCGATACTGCATACGCGCTGTCCCGCTTTGCCACTGCCAGAATGCATGCATCGAGTCTCGACCATCTATTTACGGGCGCCTACACTTTTAGCAGCGGAAGAATGGAGACTGTCCCTCTTCATCTTTGCAAACTGACGTACACCATCACACTTCCCCTCCAGAGATCAACCAATCGGATTCTCCGACACCAACAAGAGCTGTCACATTTCTAACAATCTTGTGCTCGTCAAAGTCCATGGTGTCGTGCTTGCCCCCGAAACGGAGGTTTCTATCCACCCCCAACCTCAGTCACTTTGCACATGTTCTCGATTCAGAGATGAGACAGCCAACTTGTAGAACATCTTTGATGCAAAATAGAAGCTCGCAAAGGCGGGAAGATGCGTTCGCCGGGAATTGAACCAAACCCGCGGCTCATCGAAGTTGCGTGCTGGAGCGCCTGGGAAATAAACAAGAAAGTCTAACATCCAACCCTTCCTCCAAGCACATCCCAAGAAAGAAAAAGAGAAAATCGACTGCTGAACCAACACGCACACATACTCCTGTTACTCGGCGTGACTAAAGCAGAGAGATTGAACAAGAAAAGGACCCCGACAACCATCGCCAATTCTCACCTGGCATCACCTCACCTCCTCCTTCGTCCCACCACTCGTCCTCCTTGCCCTTGACCATGCGCCGTCGTAACTCGCCAGGCCACTAGTTCCTATCCAGATTGCGCAGTTCCTTCTACACTTCCAGTCCCATGATGCAGGCCGCTCACCATCCAGCCACCTACCCCAACAGCAGCACCGCCCACATGTTCGCCTGGCAAAACACGCACCAGTGCAGCACACATGGTAAGCATCGCCACAGCAAAAAGGAAACATCAAAGGGTAAAAGAACAGCCGGCCTTTCCATCCACCAACCCCAACACCAATCAGTCAATCGCCTCCCACATCCTCTGCTGGATTGACAGGCAAGCAAGACAGCAGCTTGGAGAGCATCTCGAATCAAAAAGAAGCCCCCAAGGGCAAAAGAATGCGTCGGCCGGGAATCGAACCCGGGGCTCATCGAATCGTGATGTTGAACTCCTTGAAGAAGATCAAGTCTTGGCAACGATGAATTTTACCACTAAACCACCAACGCTTTTCAGCTTGTTATGAAAAAGACATTGCACAATTTACTTTAAGACTACACGATTGATGGCGATTTCTAGGCTTGTGCAGATAGGGTAAGCGGAGGCCGCAAGAGTCTGTATAGTATGGATTGTATTGAGCAGTATTTTAAATTATTTACCCTGTAATGAAAAAGTATATCCCCAAATTTAAGATCGAACGGAAAGCTGGTTGTGGAGGTATGGCGAAGTGAAGATGGCTGAGTTCCTTGGCGCACTTACCGTCGGCTCGCTGACTATCTTGTAGCTTTTAGAGACAGCCAGCAGATGGAAAAACTAAATCACGAACGCATGGTAGATCAGCAGAATTCGGGAAAGAGAACTAATACCTCGGCCCCTCACTCCGATCACCGAAAAGGGATACGTGTATAAGCCAACACAGCCGGATAAAGCTAAAAGCTGACAAACAAACTCCGGTCAGATTCTATCTCATGTAGAACAGCCAAGATCCGCGCCAAGACAGAAGAAATGTTGCCGAGTCTCAAAGGACTGAAACGTTACTGGATCACTTGCGTGTCGCCATAACCAACACGATGGGCCAACCAATCTTTCTCTTGGCGTCTTTTCCGCCCATTGCCGCCTCAAGCTCCTGATACCATGCCTCGACTTCTTCATCCTTCTCTTGATCTTCCCTGAATGTAGGGAGATTGACGTCGACGAACCTTCTCACTTCGGCCGGCGTCCACTCATTTCCCCAGAATCCAACGTCTTCTTCCTCAACAACCTTCTCTTGCCCGTCCACGATATCTGACTTTCGCTCAATTTCAAAATCACAAGCGTCGTTGTCGTAGAAAGCCATCGGCTGCGAAGTATTCCACTTCCAACGTTCCACACCAGTCCAAGCATCTTGCGGAAAAGCAACGTTGTCCAACCAAGACGCCATCACATCCGTAGTGTATTTCCACTTCGCCGTCTTCGGTGCTGGCCCTCCCTTAATCACCTTTCCAAAGAGCTTATTGACGATCTTGTTGTAAATCGGCTGGCACTTGTCAAAGTACCCCGACTCCGTGTAGAACGGCCGTCCATAATACCAGACAGCAACGGTACCACCCGGCTTCAAGATCTGCGCGAATCCGTCAACCGCCTTCGCGGTGTCCATGAGCGCGAGAGCTTCGCCGGAGAAAATGGCGTCCGTTTTCCCGTGCTCCGTGTGCTGCGCCAACGTCTCCCCAGTGCAGTTCACGAACTCGATCTTGCCCAGTTTCACGAGGTCGCGGTTGCGGTGCGCGGCCACGCTGATGTGGCTTTCGTTGGTGTCGGACGCGATGATGTGCTGGAATTTGGTGGCCAGGACGCCGGCGACTTGACCGGGACCGGTGCCGACGTCCTGCGCTAAGGCAAACGGTTGATTTGGGCTCCCCTGGCTGCGAACGGACTTGGTTTCATGATAGGCGTAGATTTTGTTGTAGAAGTCGGGAGAGTAGTGGGGGCGAGCGGCGAGGTAGGATTCCCAGTACGCTTCGTCGTAGACGGTTGCGTTGAAGATGTTGGCGAGTTTGTCTTGGGTCAGTGTTGCGGAGGTAGACATGGTGAGGGAAAGGTTCTCAGCTGAAGTAGTGGGCTATGCAGATATGGACTGGACTATATAGGCCCTGGTTTGCGGAAGAGCATAGGCGCATCCTTTTCCCGAGTCTACTCTCCATGTAAGCACTACAATACACGTCAGCCCCACGGAATCGAGCGTTCCCCAGAGGGTGGGGGACCACCCGAAGGATTGCAGCTAGCGAACTAAAAGCTGCATATCTTCTACACTTAACCGTTCTTTGCTCCGGCCTTGTTAGTTCTTGGTTAGCGTTCGAAAATCCCCTGCCACTAGAGCGACCCAGCCAATGTGAACCCATCCCTGCATCGAATCAATAGACTACAAGCAACACCTTGCAGTAGCTTTTCATGCAGATGTAAACAGTAAGTCCGAGATCCTGCATACCTACAGTAAGATTGATTGCCGATCATACGGAATGTGAGCAGCTGGGGCGTAAAAGGTTATTCCGGTCATGGTACAAAACATGCACTATACCTCAGCGTCTCAAATTCGTGGAAACTGCGGCCCGAACCTACCGGATATGGACGCATACACTGTTTCAGGGCTCGAATTGTTCACCGATTGTGAGTCCAGCTGCACAAAGCTAAGCGACGTGAACGGATGAGTGGTATGGGCCATGCTATGAAATGACTTGGCGGCAGCAAAAATTTCATGCCGGATGCATTCGCTCTATATCTACTGTTACTACTGGACTATCTTCTCATTCAGGAGTAAGCCAGTGTTATGGTGAGAAAACAGAAGCATCTTAGCCGTAGTCTGAATAAGCAATTATCGTCTACTTTACCGTCTTTCCCGCCGTACGCGTCTACCTCGCCCTTCCCTCCTTGCCGCCGTCCTCCTTACTGCCGTCCTCCTTACCGTCTATCCTCACTACGCTCAATTCTCTGAGGGGGCTCACATGGATAATAGCAGGTCTCGATCCATGTGCAGACTACATATTATAAAGGCTTGTTCATGAATAATTTCACAAGAAGACAGAAGACACAAATATTCAGAAAAACCAGTCTTCCAAGCTATACAGACCTACTGACAGAAGAGAGGTTGTTTAGACATTTTTCCAGCTCGCAAATCACGAGCTGGTAAAATGCTCTCTGCAAGGACAAGTGCTTCAAGTCTCGTTACTTGATTTCGACGTCAAACCCGATACACCGAGAGAAAACTTCTCCATAGCACGGACCAAGGGCCTTTACAGCTTCGCTGGTTTTTGTGAGCCGGAGCGCCTCGGCAACTCTGTAAATTTCTGGCCATGAATTTCTTCCAAAGGCGAGGCGGTAGTCGAGAGCTTTCCGACTGCGAGCTCAAGCAGGAGGAACCCAATGCATAGATCCGGTAGTTCTTGACGCAGTCTGATACTTTTATGCCGGGAGGAGCCTGGTCGAGGAAGTCAGATTGCCGCCGATACGCCGTCAGGTGTGGAGCTACCACGTATTCGGCATCAGATGACTGCGTGATGACAATCCGGACGTCATTGCTTGTCCATTGCCCCTACTCTTCCAGCCATGGCGAAGTTTAGAGGCGAAAGAGAGACAAAGCCATTACATGAGCTAGCCTCAGGCGTTCGTACGGATCTGCGTCAATTCTTGTGAGGCGAATATGTGTGTCCTCACCAGACAACACTTGGGCCAAAGACCAAGAAACATCACTGAAGTGGCTATCACAATCACATAAATGGACTTCATGGGGATCTGGTAAGCAGAAGAACTGGCCTGGAATGTGCCGGTCGCATTCATCCACTGCTTGTGCAGACCATCCCAGTGCCTGTAAACTGGAACAGAGACGGTTAATGCATTGGCGCTCCTGCTCAATGGGCAAAACTGTCTGTTTTGTCACAGCCCTTTGTGAGGAGCTTTTGGTGGTCATGTACTGGCCTGTCTCAGAGTGTTGTGTGTTGCTGTCCTCCGATATTGAGGTATCCGTCCGGTGCTGCGTCTGAAATGTCTCGTCAGGACGAGCATAGAACGTGACCCCGCGTGGAAAATGACACCGCAATCGTGAGGGGAGTGCTTCAAGCTCCCAGCCGAGCCTTGATTAATTCCGCAGAGGAGGGCCAGTTCAGCGTCGTGGACTGGACATTCGCACTCCGCCCATGTTACGGACAGCGCCCTGTACATGCTGGTATAACTATCACGTATGGCCTTCGTATCCTCAATTGGGGAAGCAGAGAGTTCCTGCGTTCGTCGCACGTGGAATTAGCTCTCTCGAACAGCGTTGACAAATTTCTCCAGATCTTGGTTGGCGGCGGCGGCCTCATCCAAGAGAGCCTCGACCTTGCTCTTTCTTGAGCGGGCCTATTTCGACCTTGAAATTAGGACGATCAAATTTGAACAAAGTGACCGTGATCTGTGGAGTGGTGTGACACGGTCTGGGTTGACGCTGCGGAAGCAACCTGACACTCGTCAGCATCCGGCATTTTTGCGGCCATTGGAATCACTTCCTACCACTTCATTTTCCAAGCCGACCACCCGGAGCATCGACAAAGCTCCATACAATGGTTGTTTTATCAATGCAACATTCTTTAACGAATGGCCGGAGGCCACTGATCGTGCGTTATATTAGCTGTATCTCCTTCTAAAACCTATACAGTACAAATAAAGCTAAGCAAAAAAATATAGATCTAGTAAGACTAATATAGGCTGAATCCCTCGCCAGCCCTCCGCCTCCGCTCCTGCCAACGCAGCAGCCGACGTCCCACCCTGAACGCAAAGAGACGACCAATTCGACAACCAGATGCGCACGTTGGGCAAGCGGCCGCGCCGGTCGACGACGCTCCCCTGCTGCCCTGTCCAGTCAAGCTCTTGCAAAAAGAAGCACCTCCGCCGAGGCTGTCCATTCCCGCGCCGCGCCAGGCCGCCGTCCAGCCACCCCGAACGCCTGGGCAAAAAAAGAAGGCCTCCGTGTGATCACAGAGGAAGGACCTATGCGCCTTGGCAGTGCTGGGAATCGAACCCAGGTCGGAACGGTACTTGAAAGGTGCTTACATAAGCTACCCACAACGTTACGTGCTCTTTGAGAGTACATTAGCTTCTGAAGTGTCTTCAGGTTGCGGGACTAAACTTACACCACTACACCACACCACCGTTGATGTTGGACAACTAAATTTTATCACTTATAAATCCTTGTTCACTAACACCGAAAGTCCCCCAGGGCCCAGGATCCCTCCCACGAGCAGCCGCAGACACAGGAGAGCAGGCCAGCTTTCGTAAACATGGCGAAAAGCTCTACGACACGAAACCATGGGCTGTCGAAACCAACAAACAATGGGCCTCTTGGAACTCAGGAGAATATGTGCTAACGCATGATTGACGGCATGGCGCTACGACAGAACACAGGCGAGGTGACGAGGATCACCTTTCGTGGGTGGGGACTGGCGCTCGGGAAGCACCGGCGTTGCGGAATGACTAGGGCTGGGCTGGGGAAGCTCAAGCGAAGATGATCGAGACGAAGCTCTCTGGAGTGATTGACCGCTGCACATCCATCCAGACTAGAAACATTCTAAACGAGAGACTGACTGGATGCAGTGTCGAGGTCACCTGTCCGGGGTGGTCCGAAGTGACGCAGGTAGCCAGTCTCGTGATAAATCAGGGCATGTCTCTCATCACGGGCCAAAAACGGCGCCAAACGAAAGTCTGTGATAATGAAGGTAGAAAACAACACGTCATTACTCAGAAGAAACAATCACGCTTGAACAATTTGCTACCCTAGAGAATGAAATGAGCCCCCGATCCAGTCGACAAGCGCCGGACTGGGCTTTGCAGTGGCGGCAACTGCAAATATCTATCATCTGCTGTCTAACGACAACTAAACAAAGGTCTGCAGTCTCCAGAAACAATGCTTGAAGCCAAAACTAAGCTTAGGCGACTATACACGTATATTAAACATTGAGTAGTACGTGGAGTGGACATGTGTTGCCAGAATTGGCGAACTGATTGGCAGGTCTTGGACTGGCCGAGGCCGGATGAAGTCAGTCGCCCGCGTTAAGAAGAAAAAAGGAAATCAACGGACGGACTGGATCTGTAAGCATGCCTTCTTCCGGGTCCCAAATATGATGACGAATCTCATCCGCCGTAGTAAATCGCTACCGGAGACCATGAAATTGTGGCATTGTCAGACGAGAGATTTTGGTTTCTCCCAGAAAGACCAGCACGCGCTTCGCCCTTCTTAGATTTGATCTTAATAGTGATCATGACGGTGATCAGGCTCAAGGGCGGCGTCCTCTCCGAGGTCTCCACAGTTCACAGGGCTTTCAAGGAATTTCACGGCTTCAAACATTTTCTCTATCTGCATTCCCTAATATCGTGGGTTTCATGTTTATTTTTTTAACGCTCAAAGAGCTTCCTACTTTTTGACATGTGTTGGAAATGCTCGGTCCTATTATGTCAAATCCACCAACACCGACGTGGCCGACGACACGACCCGTGACTTCCTCAGAAAGCAACTGCGGGAGGCCCGGTCCAGAATCTTATATTACTGTTGCCTTCTCACAAAGAGTTACTACGGATGATAACCGCTGTCAGCTTGATTAGAAGCTTCATACTTATCAACCTAGTCTCTCAAAAACCCAATCTCCTGGCTAGAAAGACTACACTTGGGATTGACGTATATACGGGACAATCAAGATCTTCGCAGGACTAATTCAACCAACATCCTGTCTCGGAACCTTCATCCGCTGTTTGAGAACCTTTTCCTACACCACTTGCCTTCGACTCCGGCTCTCTCTCTACCAGCATCCTATCTTATATTTTTCCCAGAAGACAGCACGGCGCTCAAGGCGTATTCGGTCTGGTACGAAAAGTTGCATCTGGCAGCGCCTCTGACTCAGGGAACAGCTATGGTTTGTTCGGACGACTCTTAAACATCTATACGCCGGTCTCGAGGGGATACGGGTGATTCTCAACACGATGTTATTACTCGCCGTTCTGGGATGACATCTTGTATTGGAAACCTCAAATGGTATTGGGGGAAATGAATTTTTATTACCAAGTCTGAGCCGTTACAGCATCCAGATCTCACATGAATGTTCCCCTGAAAGCCCGAGAGTATTTTATACTTGCAAAAAAAGAACGAAGGAAGACCTGCACTCGATGCTTGCGGCCAGTGTTTGGATCAAGTCTACGAACCTGTACTCATCAGCAACTCGAGCAACACAGAATTAGTGTATAGTGGCATTTCCGGCCTTCTATAACCCTGTCCATGAAATCAAGAAGGCAAATGCGCGAAAGGTCAACACAGAGAGCAACCGTTTCCCTCGGACAAAATGCGATCTATCCAGAATTATGCCTCAAAGTGGAAGCAAAATCTCAACGTCTTGGCGTAGATAAACGACGCAAAATCTCAACGATGCTGCAAAGAAAGAACCCAAGGATGCCCATCTCACAAAATTGAGAATGCATTATTTTTCGACCTTCAAATAGTGGCAAGACACAACAAAGTCAAAGCCTTTGGGGGTTACAGAATAATCTAATTTACGTCCCCAGACGAACAACGCCAGAAACCAAAACTTCTCCAAAAGAGATGCGGAGAAGCAAAGAACCTCCCGAATGCACGCAGCATATCAGTAAAACAGACCGACAGCACTCCCGTTTTCTTTCCCCAGCGCTACAACGCAATTAAACGGTACCGGCGATGCTTAGCTCCCGAATCTCCTGCAACACCTCCTCGACCCGCTGGTCCAGCTGACCGCTGGCGTACTGATCACGGACATCAGCGTCAAGGTACTGCTGAACCTGGGCCATGCGCGAGTAGGCCTCAGCACAGAAACGCAGCTGGATCTTGACGAGGGCTTCGAAGCTGGGGTCGAGGTAGGGAACGCGCAGGTCGATGAGCTGGGGCAGCTCGTTGGTAAGCTGCTCGTTGAGCTGGTCGTAGGCAGCCTTTGCGAGCTGCTCGTCCTTCTCGGCGCGCGGAAGCTTGGTGGGGTCCTTGTCGGGCTTGTCGGTCAGCTTGCGCACTTTGGCACGCATGGCATCGTAGTCGGTTTGCTTGTGGCCGCGCTTCTTGATGCCTGTGGTCCGTCAGCAACAAATCCATGGCAGCGGCGGAGAAAGGGCAACACACATTCGTTGATCTCGGGAAAGTAGGCGCAGAACCGCGAAATCGGCTCCAGGACGGTCGTACTACAATGCTGTCAGCGCGATGCGCGGTTGTTTAGCCGCATACCAACATACCGGTAGGGACCATCCAGAGCCTTGATGGTCTCGGCGTCGAGATCGGCAACCGCGTCCTTGTAGCTCCTGCTCACGCCATCCCTCGCGCCAGCATCTCCGTAGAAAGCGTCAATCGTCTCGGCAATGCGCATTTGCGAGGCGGTCATGGCTGTACAACGTCGCCGTCAGCACATCTTTCCCCGTTGCTGCCTGACCAAACCACCAACCTCGTAGGGAGTCCAGATAGCCCTTCGCCTCCTTTTGCAGCTTGTTGGCGGCGGTTTCCATGGTGCGGTAGCGGCGCAGTTCGGTCTCGAAGTCACGGTCGTTGGTGCGTTCGACATGGCCGGTCTTCATCATAACCTGGGTCGTCGCCCGGTTGACGCCCTTCTTGAAGCCTGCGCGCGCGTCAGCGTGTCCTTCACGCAAGGGACATGGCGTCGCTCTGCCCTACCTGACCACGACATGTTGGCGGCGTAGCGCGAGGTTGTTGGTGGACGATCAGCGCCGAGGGTGGTACGCGACTGAGGGGCTGTAAACGGCGCTTAGGTGGATGCTTCGGGATCGCGCGACAGCAGGAAGGGCGGCGGGCGGGAGGTGCAGCGGGACGGAGAGCGAGGCGGCAGGGCGGCGAGAGGACGCGCAGCAGGGCTGGGCAGCGGCGTGGAGTTGTGGCTGTGTGGGAGGAGAGCGGCATGGCGGCCGCGCAGGCGCTGGATGGCAGCCGGCGCCCGTCTTGGCGGATGACGCTGCGCGCCGATCGTCAAAGCCGCCCGACGGCCGCGCTGCATCCGGCTGCCTGCCACCTCCACCCACGCCTCATGAATTCTCCCGCCGCGACCGTGCTCCGGCGCCTGTCGACCAATGTCTCCGCGTCGCGGCCCCAGGTCATCTTCTCGGGCATCCAGCCCACCGGCATCCCGCACCTGGGCAACTACTTGGGTGCTCTGCAGCAATGGGTCAAGCTGCAGAATAACGCCGCTCCCAGCACCACCTTGATTTTCTCCATTGTCGACCTCCATGCCATCACCGTCCGTCAGGACCCTGCCCAATTGCGGCAGTGGCGCAAAGAAATGCTGGCGAGCTTGCTTGCCGTCGGCTTGGACCCTAAACGCTCCATCATCTTCAACCAGTCTGCTGTATGCGCGCGCCACAACACGGGAATGAATGCTTCCTCCGGCTGAGGTGGTTGTTGATTGGGACATGTAGGTCTCGGCGCACTCGGAGCTGATGTGGATTCTCAGCTGCCAGGCCTCCATGGGCTACCTATCACGCATGACCCAGTGGAAGGTATACCGCACCTCTGCAAAAGCCCACGATACTTTTGCTTACTCAATCCCTCTCCAGAGCAAACTCTCCCTCCCCTCCACCGCCTCCCCCCTCGACGCCACCACCAAAACCAAGGAACTCAAGCTTGGCCTCTTCTCCTACCCCGTCCTCCAGGCCGCCGACATCCTCGTCCACCGCGCCACCCACGTCCCTGTCGGCGAAGACCAATCCCAGCACCTCGAATTCGCCCGCGAGTGCGCCGGCTCCTTCAACCACGCCGCCGGCCAGCGCCCCGTCCTCGTCGCCCCGGACACCCTGCTTTCGCCCGCCAAGCGCGTCATGTCCCTCGTCCAGCCCACCAAGAAGATGTCCAAGTCGGACCTCAACCCCAAGTCCCGAATCCTGATCACCGACTCGCGACAGCAGATCGAGCAGAAGCTCAAGTCTGCGTTGACCGATTCAATCGAGGGCGTGTCGTACGATCCCGAGACCAGACCGGGCGTTTCGAATTTGGTGGAGATTATGTTTTATTTAGCCGATGGGGAAGTGGGCGCGCCGACGTCTTGTGAGGAGTTGGCTAAGGATTGTCGAGGGCTGTCTATGCGGGCGTTGAAGGAGAGGGTTGCGGACGTGGTCGATGGCCGGTTGAAGGGGATCAGGGAGAGGTATGAGGAGCTGATGCAGGCGGAGAGGGAGAGGTCGTTGCTGGATGAGATTGCGGAGGAGGGTGGAAGGAAGGCGAGAGAGAGCGCAGCTGCTACGATGAAGAAGGTTCGTGATGCGGTGGGGCTGTGATGTGGACTCGACCGGTACCAGCCAACCATGCGGGACTAGGGTTCCCATGGATCGAGTTCATGAGGTATGGATTCCAATTTTTTTTTGATACCTGTACAGTACTGTAACAATACTATAGACCCAGTCTTCTCTGCATCTCTGATGGCTCATCATTCGTATCATGACCATGCGAATCTGGTCACTCGAAATCGAGGTGAAGAGCGGGATCTTGGGTCACAGTTGAAGCACTCTAAAATAGTTCGTACTCCTTTAGCCATGGGCATCGGCAGGTGATGGAACGGGCTCGCAAATCTCAACAGGCCAGCGAAAGTTGACATGGCAAATAGATACCAAAGCTTTGCCGGTTACACTATCCACAATGAAGAGTCAATAGCTTCTGTGGGTGCCGATGGATGGGTCATTGGTAAGAACTCTTGATTGTCGGGATATAATGCTTTTTCAGCGACAACCTAGCACGTACGACCATAGACTGCAGACCGCAACGGATCCCGTCCGCTCTCCGATATTTAAGCTGCAGATCGGCCGATTAGTAGTCAAGTGGGTGACCATTGGCGAATCCCGGCTGTTGTACGTTTTGTGTTCTCTTTTTGGGTTCTGCGGAACATTTTTTGTTCCACACTCGGTAGAAATTGCCGCTGCGGGCCGGTCCGGCCTATAGATTGCATCCACAAATTTCCACGACTCCTTGACACGTACGAAACTAATTCTTAAGTTCACAAAATGTCCCCTAGGTCTGTCTTTCAGTACTCCCACCTGTTCTTGTCTTTTTTTTTTTCCGGTTTTCGACCTTGGTCGATTCCTTCACTTTTACTTCTCAGCACTATGAACTACTAAATTTACCAGAGTTGATTCGTTTGGTTGGACAGCAAGAGTGGACTATCAAATTCGACGACAGCTACTAAAAACTCTGCATCCAGATTTGCGGCTTCCCTGTCCCGAGAAGTCCAAAAGCGCATCGCAAGATTCATTATCTCAAATTCGAGAGGGCTGTGCCAACTCAGAGCCGGATGAAGCTCTGAATTGCGTTGGATCGGATGAGCCTGATCATCCGGATGGGCTTTACTTTGCATACCGCTGCCACCACGCCTCAACAGGCGTTGATACCCGGGCTACACGTCGGCAACGGCACATAACTCTGCGTATGCGTAGCCGTCGCTGTCCCATTCGTCTCATAGTCTTCCCCAACCCTAACCAACCCATCACTAATGCTCAGCCCCAGCAGCGTGCGCCTGAAATACTCCAGGCTCGCTTCTGGTTGATAGTACGGAATCTCATGCCCGCTATCGTATATCCTGGCAAAGCTGAAATTGCCATACTGCCTCACAACACCATACTCCTTGCCAGCAACAGTGAAAGGCGCGTACCCCGCCCCCCTAAAATCATCCGCCTCCGGAAACTCGAGAGCCAGAGAGACGGCCTCTCCTCCAAGCCAGTTGCACGTAAAGTCCGCGTCGCCGTAGAACAACGCAACGCGCACACCCCGCGCCAGCGTATCCTCCAGATCCGTCTTGAACGTCGGATAGGCAAAATCGCCGTAGTCGCCGAAACCCATGGCCACGGCGTCGGAGGAGGTGGATGTGTAGTTGATGCTGACGCCCAGCGCTGCCTGGACGGGCGCGAGGTTGAGGTAGTCGACGAAGTAATCGGGCGGCGTGGGGTCGGCGGACGGGTGCCGGATGTCGTAGGTGCCGCGGCCGGAGAGCGAGGTGTAGATGTTGCGGATCAGGCCGCGGCAGATGTTGGAGGCGGTGGCGCAGACGACTTTGCCGTGGAAGCTGCGGCGGTCGGCTGAGGCGCAGGAGTCGAGGTAGGAGGCGCAGCCGTTGGGCATGTGGTAGACGTTTTCCATGAACGTGTAGACGGAGTCGTTGACCTATGGATCGTGAGCTTGGGTGGTTCGATTGCGGAAATAAATAGGTGTCTACTCACGGCCTTGATTCCGTATGTATTGTTGTTCGCGAAAATGTAGTAGTACCGACTCTGGATCTTGGCGTCGATGATGCCGTTGATGATTCCCAGAGTGCCCATCGTCATTTGCGTTCCGTTCTCAGTGCCGTTGCCAATGGCCAGGTTGTGCTCGTAGAAGTAGTCGTAGAAAGCTGGGCCGTAATGGCCGCCGTACTGCAGGATATAAGTTCAGTACCAGAAGCTGAAACAGGAAAGAAAATAATGGAAACTGACGGATTCTGTCCAAAGGTGAAATTCAACATCCTTGTTCGACATCGCCGGATCCAGCTGGGGTAGGTTCGCCATGAAAGCCTGCAGAATGTGCCACGTGCCTTCCGCTGCGATGTCTGATGTCGGATGTGCGTACGGATCCACAACAGAATATCTCCCGTCTGGCTCAGTGCAATTCCTATACTCTTCCGTTGTCTCATTGTAGCATCCCTCTCCCGTAGTTGCATAAGAGAATCCAACACCGATTGGCTGGGACAGATACAGCATGTTGGACACCTCGTTCCAGGAGTAGGGATTGTGCTCAGCAGTCAAGTCTGCAGAGATGTCGCACGGCCCGTGTTCCTGAAGCAAGCCGATCATGGAGTCCGATCCCGGTCCACCATTGAGCCAAAGAGTGAAAGGCGCCTCGTGAGGATTCTGGCGACGCTCGAAGAACCAGAAAAACATGTTGGTGGTCTCATTCAAGCTGATGTACCCGGAATAAGACTTGACGCCAGGTGTAGTCTCGCAAATACCCGGTTCTTTATAGCGGATCTCTGCCCCTTGAGGCGAACGAATGACTTTGACATCTGTTGCATTTGCGGGAAGGCCACGTTCTTCAAACGTAGGGTATATCGCAAGTGTGAGCTGTGGCAGGGAGATCTGCAGCATCAACAGGATGCTTAAGAGCCTCCGATGCAGCATGCTGGCTCGAGTCGCTGGATGATTCTGATTGATGTAGTTGTTGGGCTTGGTATACCCGAAAACGGGATGAGAGAGAAACCAACAGCAGTGAGACAGAATTCCGGCGAGGACGGGGGCTGTTGTGGATTTAAGCTTGCCTTGCTCGCCGCTACTGCACGCTGAGCAGTGCGGAGTAGTCAAGCGGCCGCAAGCACTTTCCTTCCGTCTTGGGACTAGAGCTTGGCAAGATGCACAGATAGCCTGTATCACGTCAACATTGGCATTTTCAATGCACTGTTCAGTGATCATCTGGTCTGATCGGCAGAGCCAAGAGTGGGTGAGAAATCTAGGCTTCCATGCCCCGCAGCGGATGGAAAGACCAGGGTGCTGCGTAGGCGAGCATGCAGATGGTTGTAGCCACAAAGCAGGAAATGGAGGGAAGAGAAGCTGGAGAACACCACTGCCGGATTTGAAACAGATCTCCTGTTCCCCAATTGGTATACCGCTCTATTCAAAGTACAGCTTGCTGCAGCTGTGATCTCGACGGTAGATATCGTTCCAATTGATCATGAGCAACGAGAGCTCCATCCCAGACTCTGCAAGTCAAGCCTACAATGCGAAGTATTAGCGACCAGCACTCCCACGCGGTCCTCATGTCCTGGCGCACTGCCTTCATATAGGAATTTCTGCATCTGGTTTACTTAAATGCGGAGATCAATGATTCTTTCATACCGAAACGTCAAGCATCAGCGAAATATTGACCAACAAATCTGGAATGACGCAGGCAGAGAATTAAGGGGTGCTAATGCTAAGAGATTGCATGCGTGGTATTGGAGGTAGGAAGTGATTAGCTTACTGCTCGTAGGAACTAATAAGCGTATCCGATATATACCGGGACATTGGCTCACTGTAGCTTTCTGTTGCTTGATTTGAATCTTTGGCGCCCTGCTTCTTTGATCCCCATTCAAAGATTGGTATATCCGAGCGTTTGGATTCAGCCCGAAATCCGGGTAGTTCAAACTCGTATACCATTATAAATCTAGTCACAATTGCAATTAATGTTAGAATCTTAGTGCACGCCATTTACTCTGGCGTTCATATCATCATCATCATCATCCACCTCCCTCCCATCCCCATACAAAATCTCACAAACGCCACCAATCGGCACATCCAGCACCGCATCCGTACTCTCACTCCACAAACTCCTCCAATCGACCTTCTGCCCATGCTCCACCGCAAACATGCCCTTCCCCGCCAACGCGCCATTCTGACCATGCTGTCCACCACCGCCCTTCTTCAGCGCCACCGCCTTTCCATCCTTCCCCTTACGCACAATCCTGCCCTTCGCGTCCAGCACCGCAATCTGCGCCGCATCATCCACCAGATTCTCGCTGTTACCCATCGGCAGCGTCAAGTACCTCAGATTGTAGCTCGCCAGGGCGACGTAGATATACATGACCAGCACGACCAACCACGCGGGAATAGCCAGCGCCCACCACCGGTTAGGATAGTAGTAGATGCCCAGCTGATGCAGGAACGGACGCGGTAAATAGGCCCAGAGCAGGTACATCAAGAATGCGAACGAGCTGGCTAAGTAGATGAAAAACCCGTAATACTCGTACGTCGGTACTTTCGGACTTGCTCGCGGGATCGGCGTCGCTGACGCAAAACTCGACGCTAGATTGTTCGTCGGCGTGCCTGTGCCATTCGACGCACCCGACGTGGCGCTCGGCGCGCGCTTCGTCGAGAGGCTTGTGGAGGCGGCGGCGGCGGCGGCGGCGGCGGCAGAGGTGACTCGCGTGCTGCTTCCGGAGGGACCGCCCATGCCCTCGACGTCCGAGGAGTCGGGGGTCGTGGGGCGCGATGTCTGGGCGCTGAAGGAGGGGCGGAGCAGCGAGGTCAGCGACGGGCTGGGCGGGAGCGGCGTGGGCGGGCGGTTGTAGAAGGGGGGGAAGAGCGCGGACGAGGTGTGTGGGAGGTGCGAGTGCGAGCGCGAGGCGTGCGAGTATAGCGGGCGGCGCGGCTGCTTGCTGTTGGCGCCACCGGTGCTGGTGCTGCGTCCGGCGGCGGCGGTGTTGTTGGGCTCGGCGTCGTTGAAGTCGAAGTCGAACTCATCGTCTGAGCCGCTGCTGGTGCCGGATGCGTCCAGCGTAAACGGGTCCTCCGTTGAGAGGTTGTCTTCGACGGATGCGGGCTCCGAGGGCGAGGTCGTGTCGGCTGGGGACAGCGGGTTGCTGGGCGCGTCGGTTTTGGCGCTGGGAGGGTCGGGCGCGGGCGACAGATCGGAAGCAAGGGAGCTGAGGGTCGGGAGATTGGGCGTCGACTTGGAGTGGAAGCCTTTGGGCAGGCAGTTGCCTCTGCTTTGCGGCGGCATGGTGGGGAGCTGCGTGCGGTGTGATGTTGCGGAGGGTTGTGGTTGGTGTTTGCGATGATGTAGAGTCCAGGTGTTGAGGCGATGATCTGCAGCATGTGAGAGCGCGCGGGCGTGTTTCGCGTCCGACGTGATCCTTAAGTGCAATCGGGCCGGCAATGTCGCGCTTCAAGCATTCAATAACTCTATAAAGGCAATTCGATGGGTCACAACAGCATGAAAAGTCTTGTCATCAACTGCACTAAAGGCCGCCTTGCTAACTGGCAAATCTAACACCCCGCTCTGCCATTGAACGCCGCTTGATCTCCAATTACTCATGACTGCCACATGTGCTCGCTCAACTGAAGCAAACAATCATTCAGGCCCGTTTTGGCCTTCATCGCCACTTCTCTCCTCTCACTCGCTCCATCCTCGCTGTAGTAGAGCTCCACAAGCACCTTGAGCTCATCATACGTGAACGGCGCCTTCTGATCCTTCGATTCCTTTGCCACTGCGATGATGGATTCGGGTCCCGTCGTGAACATGCCGTAGTACTGCGTCGCCTTGGCAAGCACAGCGCCGGGTTCAATGTTCTTGAGATTTTGCTGCAAGACCAGAATGTTGAGCTGCATACGACCACAGCCATTCTCATTCATACGCCCAATCTTGCTTGAGTTCTTGACGAGAAGAGTATCGGTAAGCGCGCCGATACCGTGGGTGATGAAGCTAGATAGCTGTCAGCAGAGTAACGGAAAAGTTGGACTTCTTGTGGCAAGACAAACCGTTGCTGCTGTTTCATAAGCTGGATGCCGATCTCGTCATCAATGTCACTGAGCTCCGAATTGAGCTTGAGAACGTCGGCATCAGGTTCGTTGAACAGCTGATCAAGGCGATACGTGCCCGTGAAGCACTGGTTGATATGATACATGACGTGGCATCTAACCTCCAGATGAAGTGTCTGGACGATGATGCCGGCAAGCTCGTGGTAGGAATTCACCACGCCGTCAAACGCACTGCTTCGGTCAGTAATGGTCCAAAGCGGGAAGACAGGATATAGCGTACACTGCAGTCTCGAGGTTGAGTGGCAAGAAGACGGGATTGCCGTCTCCGCGAGGCTCCGCAGAGCCAACGTTGGTCCAGCGCCGTCTGTGTGATTGCCGACCACCATCCGGACGTGATGAATCGGTCGCCCGGTCGCTGATGTGGCGAAGGCTTTGGACTTTGCTTGCGAGCCATTTCTTCCAAAATGTCAGCAGATGCTCGAACCAGAATTCCTGGGCTACCAACCATGCTGGTGTAAAGGAGACAAAGAGCTGCTATGCTCTTGCGGTCATTGATCAGATCTGGCTCGGACAGAGTGGCGTGGTTCGAGGACGTTATCAGAAGCTCCGTTGCCTACCCAGAATGTGAGTATATGTCTTCAGAAGTGACTGAGGCACTTACCTGATTCAGTAACTCCTCGCGGTTCAGGTCATCTGCTTGCATAAGGGCCACGAGCGCCTTTGAGATGTCTTGATTTTCTCTCAACGCCGCCGAGGCCTTCATTTTCTTCTCTTGAGCACGAGTCACCAGCGTCTTGTACCAGCCATAGCACTTGTCATAGTAGGTCACCATTTGGGTGATGATTAGCTGACTGAAAGCCTGGTCGTGTGGAAGGTTGTCGAGCATCTTGCAGAAAGCGGTGATAAGAGCGAAGAATTTAGTAGTTCCCTGCCAAAGGGAAAAAAAAGTCAGAACATTCCATTTCTTGCCATATTTAGAGGACAGCAATCGCATACCTTGAAAATTGGCTTCTTCGAATGCAACTGCCACTGAGGATCCTCTTGGAAGGTATCGGCTTCCATGAAGGTCTGAGCGCAAAGGTCCATGAGTGTTTCGTCGAGTTGTGGGTGGAAGACGTTGACGAGGAAATCGTCAAGAAAGGAGGTAAGCGTATTCGTGGCAATGTCTGACCCCGGAGGGACAACTTCCTTCAACCGATTGAGGAATGCTAGAGAAGGCGGCAGCAGTATTCCCATGTTGAACACACTGGGCTCAACGAGGAGCTTGTGTCCTGTTGCACTTCCATCCTGCGCATTGCTGCTTGAGCTTGTCGTTGCGCCGATGGTGCGCTTAGAATCAGAAACGAGACCTGGGACAGATGATTTGAGGATCGCCTCCAAGTCATCTCGTTCCGATGCAAAGTCTGTAGAAGTGATATCCATGTCGGATAGTTTGAACATTTTCTAATACGAGCGTCAGTACAAAGTGATTGAAAAGGGGCACGTCACACACCTTGGTCCTGTCGCGCTGCATTCTCAGGAAAGGGCTGTCACTGTTGGCTCCACCCTGGGCGGACCGGAAAGCTAATTCGCCGTCTGTGGAAAGGTAGTCATGGAGCAAGGAACGCATCTGCGCTGCCATTAGATTTGGGATAATGGAGATGGATGGAACAAGCGCCTTACCTCGCTCTGGTACAACTTCCATAGCTCTTTGAAGCTGCTGGTTAGCACTGCAGCATCCCGCAGACCATCTCGCTTTGCAATCCCGGCAACGACATCATGGACGATGCGGTGGCTCTCGGCAATGGCTTCAAACCTTGCGTAGAGGGTCCAGAGAAGGTCATTGAGGAGGGTAGCTCGAGTCTCATCACTCTCGTACGACCTACTGGTCTTCGCACCGCTTTTACTGGCGTAACCCCTGACTAAGCTCGGATGCCTCTGAGCAACTTCTGTGTTTGATCTCTCCACAACTCTGAAGAGTTCAACAGGTAGACGCTGTACAATGGTGTCGATGGCGATGTCTAGACGGCTCATCTTGTTGAGGGCCTCAAGGATAACCTGGATATAATGGAAAGTGTCGGCCTCCGGATTGCGGGATGAATCATCTACCAGAGCCTCCGACATGTCGAGGCCGTCCAAAAAGTTGTAGAGGGCTTTGCGACCAGAGTCTATCGCGGCTATTGAGCCATCCGCTCCGGCTTTCGGCTGGTTCTGGGCGTGGGCCTTCCAGCGGTCCTCGCAGTACGGAGACTTGAGATATAGATGATTATGGAGTTCTTCGATGAGGATGTCTGCCAAGGAGTGTTCCTGGTTGCTGAGGTAGACACGAAGGTCGCCCAAGGCGCCAATGTTCTCCATCTCGGACTTCCTTATCAGCCTCAGAGCATCCTGCAAGACGTCGACGGCCGGGAGGAATCTCTTTTCAGAAATCCGGACTTCCAGCCGGTCTGGTACATGCTGGAGCTGCTCTATCGACCCTAGCACCTGCAGCATCTCATCGTAGCTCTGTGACGCAGCCGCAAAGGCCTTAAGCTCCGGCTTCGCGGTGGACAAGTTCGACTTCGCCGAGACCAACGATTCCTTCAGTGATCGCACCCGCTGCTGAGATGATTGTAGACTGTTCTGAATCTTGTGGAAGGTACCGATCGAACTGTTGAAGCCCTGGTGGTGTTCGTTGACAATTGCCTTGAGGGCCGTTTGCAGCTCGCCGTGGGTGTTCTGGAACTCTTCATGGCGGCCGGCGAGACCGAGGGAGCTGGAGTCGAGCAACTTGAGGGCGACTTGGACAGGGGTGCAGTTCTCGTTGGTCATGAAGTTCCATTCTTTCTGTATGTAATCCAGGACGTCTACATGGCAGACCGTCAGCACCGCCCGAGCCTACAACCGTTGCCTGCGCCATCTCCCCAGTGTCCCGCCGCGACGCAGCTTGCGGGGGGCTTGCCCATGGCCACTGACCTTCGATCTGCTTGCTGGCATCGCCGCCGCGCCCATTGTCCGCCCTGCTCCTGCTGCGGGAGTTCCAGTTCCCCCCGCTTCTCCTATTCGCGCGGCTGCGCTCGATGCTCGTGGGACGCGCGACGCGCGGCGTGTCGGCGTAGTCCTGCTGCTCAGGCACGAAGCCGCCGTAGCCCCCAGGGCGTCGCTCGCGGCTGCCGTCCGCACCATAGCCCCGGCCGCCGCGGTCGTCTCCGTCGGTCTGGCCGTAGCGGCCGTAGAAGCCGTTCGCCTGGCCGTTGGCGCCAGGGCGCGGGTTGCGGGGCAGCGAGGACATGGCGGTGGTCGGTCAGCGGGCGGGGGTGACGAGGAGCGGGAGGCGCGAGACGCCGCGGGGCATGCTGGAGCAGCTCTTTGTGCAAGCAGGCAGCGCAGTGAAGCATGGGCGGCGGGCCATGTTTCGCGCTTACCACGGCGCGCCCGAGCTGCGCGGCGGCCCAGTTGCGGCGCGCGTGGCGCCGTCGGCAAATGATCGGCACAGGCGCGGCTCCCCGTAGTTCGAGCAGGCGACCAGCTGGCAATCTGGCCTCAGCCTGCAGCGCGCACAAAACGCCCGGGTCGCGCTTCCTCAACACCACCCCCCTCCGCGTTTCCATCACCAGGTGTCTCCCGCACGGCGCTTCCTTCGCCCCTGCTCTGTTCGCTCCTTCGTCCTTTCCTTCGTCTTCTCGCCTCCGCGGAGCACCGTCAAGATGAGCGGCTGTGAGTTGTCTCCGCATCGCGCGCCTGCGCCCGCCGCGCGCAGCCATTGGGCCCGGTGCACGCCTGCTAACTGCTGTCTGTCTGCTCGCAGTGCGGTTCCTCGACCTCATCAAGCCCTTCGTGCCTCTGCTGCCAGAGTACGTGCTACACGCCACCTGTGGATGCGGACATCAGCACTGACGCGCTCTCAGGGTTGCGGCGCCGGAGACCAAGACGCCCTTCAACCAGAGGTTGATGTGGACCGGCGTGACTCTGTTGATCTTCCTGGTCATGTCGCAGATGCCGCTGTACGGCATTGTGTCCTCTGACACCTCGGACCCGCTGTACTGGCTGCGCATGATGCTGGCCTCCAATCGCGGAACGCTCATGGAGCTGGGTATCACTCCCATCATCTCCTCCGGCATGGTCTTCCAGCTCCTCGCTGGCACCCACCTGATCGACGTCAACCTCGACCTCAAGACCGATCGCGAGCTCTACCAGACCGCTCAGAAGCTGCTGGCCATCATTCTCAGCTTCGGCCAGGCTTGTGTCTACGTTCTGACTGGTCTCTACGGCCAGCCCTCCGACCTCGGCGCCGGTGTCTGCGTTCTCTTGGTTGTCCAGCTTGTCGTTGCTGGCCTGATCGTCATCCTGCTCGATGAGCTCCTCCAGAAGGGCTACGGCCTGGGCAGCGGTATCTCGCTCTTCATTGCGACCAACATCTGCGAGTCTATCATCTGGAAGGCTTTCTCTCCCACCACCATCAACACCGGCCGTGGCCCCGAGTTCGAGGGCGCCGTCATTGCGCTCTTCCACCTGCTCATCACCTGGCCTAACAAGCAGCTTGCTCTCCGCGAGGCTTTCTACAGGCAGAACCTGCCTAACATCATGAACCTTATGGCGACCGTCCTCGTTTTCGCCGCCGTCATCTACCTCCAGGGCTTCCGTGTTGAGATCCCCGTCAAGTCTTCTCGCCAGAGGGGCATGCGCGGCTCTTACCCTGTCCGCCTCTTCTACACCTCGAACATGGTACGTTCCGGCCAATCGTGTGGCTCCAAAGTAGCAACTGCAGCTCTAACAGATCACAGCCCATCATGCTCCAGTCCGCTCTGAGCTCCAACGTCTTCCTGATTTCGCAGATGCTCTACTCCCGCTTCAGCGACAACCTGCTCGTCCGTCTCCTCGGTGTCTGGGAGCCCCGCGAGGGTTCTGCTCAGCTGTACGCCGCCTCGGGTATCGCTTACTACATGTCTCCTCCGCTCAACTTCACCGAGGCTCTCCTTGACCCGGTATGAATCCCCGAAGCAAAGCTGCTTCTCCACTTCTAACCTGCTTCTCGTGCAGATCCACACCGTTGTCTACATCACCTACATGCTCATCGCTTGCGCCGTCTTCTCCAAGACGTGGATCGAGGTTTCGGGCTCCTCGCCGAGGGATGTGGCCAAGCAGCTCAAGGAGCAGGGTCTCGTTATGGCTGGCCACCGTGAGCAGTCGATGTACAAGGAGCTTAAGCGCGTCATTCCCACGGCCGCTGCTTTCGGTGGCGCCTGCATTGGTGCGCTCTCTGTCGCCAGCGACCTTCTTGGTGCTCTTGGATCTGGTACCGGTATCCTGCTCGCTGTCACGTAAGTTTCTCTGGGTCTTGGGGTCGATGCTGAAGCTAACTGCTCTGCAGCATCATCTACAGCTACTTCGAAATCGCCGCCAAGGAGGGCGACACGGCCGGCCTCAAGGGCATGGTGCTCGGCTGAGCACCTTGAGAAGAACAACACGCAGGGAGGGGTTTTCTTACAGGCGCCCATTGCCTGGCTTTTTGTACTTTATTACAAAATTTACTTGAACGAGAGTTTCCGGGGAAGACTCAAAAGCATTGGCAGCGTGGTGTGTAGGTAGGACGCGCTCGCGAAGCCTTGGGAAAAATGTACATGTTAAAGCAAAACAACACCAAACGTCAGCGGAAATAAACAAGCCACGATTTGCAGTGATCGGCACACCTGAAGCGTCGATTGGACGAGGAGTACGTCCGGCCAGCTCGCGGGTGACTGCGCCTCCTCGTCCAGACACTTGCGAAACCCAATTGCCGTTCACTAGGACGAGCAAGAGCTGCGCCGGCGAGGCTCCTAGGCGCCGGTGTCGAGCGCGTTGCTACGCTGAGCCCGTGCCTCTGGGTGAGATGCAGGCGTGGTCCCTTGGATGCCTGAAGTCCCACTGCGGAGTTTCGCCCTCCTGCTGCATGTGTAGCTCGCGATCTGATGCACGACGCTAAGGGTTTCGACTACTGCACAGCTTCCCAGTGCGCGCATCAGGGTCGCCAATCAGTATGCCACTTTCGGAGGATAAGCTGGGGTAGCTCGCCGCTAGATTGTCTAGTGGACCCTGAAGAGGCGGTACCGGTCAGCGTGCGGCGGGCATTCTGTAGAGACGGGAGCCCTTCTTTTTTCTCCTTGCGCGCCGGTGGAGATGGGCTGGCGCAGGCGGCGACTGCAGATGCGGCCAGTCTGCGCGTGTGGACATGGTCCGGGCGCAGTCGAGGCTGGGGAGGGAGCTGCGTGCGGCGGCAGGGATGGCGCCCCGCGGGCTCAGGCCGTTGACCTGGGGGCAGAGCTTGCTTCTTGGCAGCCCTGGACATTTTTATAGAACGCGCTCACCCGTTGCGCCTCACCCAGCCGCGGTCGCCCGCCCTGCCCTTCACCCTCAGTCGCCCTTCCACTTCTCTTGCCACCATGGTTGACCAACCGGCCACGTCGCCGCCCCAGTTCGGCCGCATTCCAGGCTTCAAGGGGTTCCTGCCGCTCTCCGAGGACGCGGTCATGTCGACGCGGGGACAGCACCTGCCCTCCCTGCTGCAGCAGTCCTTGGTCCTTCGCAGCCCCCCTTCGCAGCGCCCGCCTAGTGTTCGCAGCGAGGATTTCGGCGCCGAGGCTGGCGGCTACGGGGGCCAGGGCAGTGTACCCTCAACCCCGGGCTTCAACAATGAGCGGCGATCGAGCATCAGCGGTGCCTCGGTGCTTCTGACGCCGCAGATGCGCAGCCAGCGCTTGATCGGAAACAGCAACCTCAGATACAAGTGGTAGGGATCGCGCCACTCAACGCGTCCGGCGTCTCCTGACCGTGCTGCAGGGAGCAATACTGGAAGTCCGACGAGGAGCTGAAGAAGTATCCAAAGCCGATGTGAGTGCCCGCCAAGAGAGTGGGGGAGTCAGCCTTATATGTCCCTCACACGCGGTCATATGACATCGCGAGATCCCCTCGCGAGATCCCGTCGCGCTGACTCGGCGATCTAGACGCCAGTACTACGAGCGGAACAACTTCCTGATCCAGCAATACGCTTTCATCGACCGCCTTCTCGACTCCTCCCTCCCCCACAATCTCATCCAAGAGTACAGCAACAATGGCGTCAACATCCCCGACACAATTTCAGAGGAACCCGGCACAGCTCCTGTGTCGCCCCACCTGAATGGCCTGAATGGCCTGAACAACTCCTCGCAGGACAGCAGTACCGTGTCGTCATCGACCGATGCTGCGGGAAAGCCCAAGATCAAGCGGACACCGAAGAACTTGTACAAGGTCCCTGATGAGGAGACTCCTCTGCTGGCTGCTCAGCCCGACGGAGATGACGTGGAGGCCGGTCACTCGGAGATGCCCATGTACGAGCCTGAAGAGGAGACGGACAGCCAACATCGCATCGTTGCCATTGCCATCTATGTCAATCTTGTCGCCAACACCGTTCTCCTGGCCATGAAGATTGTTGTGACAGTTCTAACATCCTCTCTCTCAGTCCTTGCCAGCTTGGTTGATGCCGCCCTGGACTTCCTCAGCACGGCGATTGTATGGGTCACGACGCGCTTGATTTCTCGCCAGGATCGCTATGCTTACCCCATCGGCCGGAGCAAGCTGGAGCCCGTTGGAGTCCTGATTTTCTCTGTCATTATGATCACTGCATTCTTCCAAGTGCTGCTGGAAGGTTTCCAGAGATTCGCTGGCAACGACCACACCATCGTCCAGTTGACCACTTCTGCTCTGGTCATCATGGCTGCCACCGTCGTGATCAAGGGTCTTTGCTGGTTCTGGTGCCGCATGATCAAGAACTCGAGTGTGCAGGCTCTTGCCCAGGATGCCATGACTGATGTTGTCTTCAACTTCTTCAGTATCATTTTCCCTCTGGGTAAGTGAATAGCCCTCTCTACCTTCCACAACAAGTTTATTCTGGACCTTGGACTGACGTCATCCCAGCGGGTTACTATCTCAAGGTCTGGTGGTTGGATCCCCTGGGAGGTGTTCTTCTCTCCCTCTGGGTCATCATCAACTGGTCTCAAACATCGGCAAATCACATCAAGAACCTGACGGGTGCTGCCGCTTCAGCTGATGAGCGCAACGTCCTGCTCTACCTTGCCATGCGGTTTGCAAAGACCATCAAGCAGATCCAGGGTATGCAGGCCTATCACAGTGGTGATAAGTTGATCGTAGAGGCCGACATCGTAGTTGATGAGAACCTCAGCATCAGAGATGCGCATGATCTAGGCGAAAGTCTACAGTACGTTCTGGAGAGCGTTCCGATAGTGGACCGCGCTTTCGTGCATCTTGACTACGCTTCTTGGAATCTGCCAACTCACATGCAACAGCATGATTGAGTCTAGATTTGCGGCAAGAGTTGGCACTGTACAAAGAAGCGTAAGCGTTCATATTCCCCCGTTCTGTTTTCGATCTCACTGGGTTGCATCGAAGTATCTGGGTTGAGGGGCCAGAAAACAGCCCAATCAAGCAATGCTGATTTCCTACTACGGAAGCACGTACCTACTTCAATAGAGAAACTCTTTCCCCCTGAGCAAACTTTGTTCGCGGTCATTTTGGTCACCCACCGAGAAAAAATCTCGATGGCGTGATCCACAGCAGACCTACATGCGGCAAGCAGGAGACAACTCACCTATGACGTTGCGCGCATACTGCAACGACACTCCGCCCAACACCATGCGCGGCTCCCTCACATGATCGAGTCTATTGTCCTGCCGCAGGACCTTTCAACTCCCGCTGGCTACAATTTCTTCACACTCCTCATTTTCTGGCGGCTTCTTGCTTCTTTCTTCCCTTTCTATATCTTGTCAAGGACTTTTGTCGCAGTCTCTCCCGAACCGTCCACCACTCGAAAACCTTCTTGCTTACCGATCCGCAAACACCAAAGCTAGAGGGGAAGAAAGAGCACGACTGGCATGGCTCGGCGAGCAAATTTCCCGTACATACCCCAGCATGACGGCGACGCCGCCGGCGACAACGATGTCGGAGACCTTGACTTCAACATCATCTTCACTCCGGGCCACGACCAAGACGGCGGCGCCGAACGGCCACTGCCCGATGAACCAAGAGCACCTTACACGGAAGTAGGGCGGCGGTGGAGAGCCCGCCTTCTCGAGGAACTTGAACGCGAAGGACGCGATCCGGGGGATTTGATGAACATGCCGACGTGGTACGTCCAGGTACAGGAAGATCTGTGGCGTGATCGAAGGCGTGAAAGGGGCGAGGAGGTCTACGATCTGGCAGCGCCGGTCGAACGACGAGGAGGACGACACGGACGCCCAAACGGGGACCAACAACAACAGCAGCAGCGTGGCGATCGAGGTGGTGCCAACGATGGCCTACCGAGAGAATGGGAGGAGGAGGATGATGAGGAGGACCACGACGGCGCCAGCAACGCGAGCGACGAGCTGATTTTCGATCTGGACCTCGACGACGGTAACGACAACGACGACGACAACGTTCCCGCGCCGGAACAACGCTGGCCGCCAGAAGCAGACGCAGATCAAGCTGCCTACCTTGCCAACGTCCGCAACCAAACAACGCGCCAGCAACGCTACATCGACAACATCCGCGCCCACCTAAACGCCCCGCAAGGCATTGGCGGCGGCAGCGCTGCTGACGGTGGTGGCCCTACAGCAGCAGCATCCCACGAAGTCAACGTAACGCTCCGCCAAGCGGAAAGCGCCCTGCGCACACTGCAGGAAGCGTTGGAGGCGGCGCACCCGCACCAATACCCGGAGCAACCCAACGCAGAAAACGCAGATTTGCAGACCGCACCTCATCCTACACGGCCTCAACGGCGGCCTCGACCGCCTCATCAGCCACGGCCCCGGCTCCCACCAAACCGGCAAGCTGCTGACGCAATCGCTGCCGGGTTGCCCTTTCAGGCTGGAGATCGGGGTCCTCAGGATCAGAACGGTGGTGGTGGTGGTGGTGCTCAGAGGCAGAGGCATCGACGCGGAGGCAGACGCCGCCGTGGTGGAAAGCAGCAGCGAGATGGAAACAGGGACCAGCAGCAGCAACAGCCTCCCCGCGGCCTTAGCCCTGCGGCGCGGCGCGGGGTGCAGGAGGAGTTGAAGCGCATGCGGGACGCTTACGCGCAGATGAGACGCACGGGCGGCGATGCGGAGGGGTTGCAGGAGGTGGACGCGGAGATTCGGTATCTGCAGGACGTGCTGGCGGGGAGGTTCGCACAGCTGGGACGACCGAGGGACCGGAATGATGAGGATGAGGATGAGGACGAGGACGAGGAGGACAAGGCCGCAGCGGCGCGCAGACCCGCAACGGAAGCTTACCACCACGGCCCGGCCCTCTCAACCACTGATCATCGCCTCCTTTCCCCGGGCCTCCCCGTCACCGAACCCATCGCGCTCTACGATGCAGAAGGGCCGCGCTACTTGCTGCTCGTCACGCTAGACAACCCCGCGCCAGACGCCGTAGCGCGGGCGCGCAGCGTCGAGGAGAAGGCGCGCAACATGTTTGCCCGCTACGAGGCGCCGTTCTTCACGGTCATGGAGCGCGCGGTCGAGTCGGGCGCGCTGCGCCAAGTGAGCGATGGGCCGCGCGGCGTCGTCTGGGTCGTCGAGGCGGAGAGGGAGGACGTCCTGGGGGCGATGCTGGCGGCGCGGGAGGCGCCGTTTGGGATCTTGTCGTGGAAGCTGCTGGGGGTGGGGGTTGGGGCGGCGGAGGGGATGGTGTTTGTGCTGCATAAGCCGAAGAGCGGTGGTGGTGACGATGGTGGGCGTGGGAGTGGTGCAAGTGGTAGCAGCGTCTCGGGCGACAGTGAGGGCGAGTCAGGATGACTGCAGGTCTCGATCGAGACGGGCCCCGAGCTTCAGGACGATAGATCTGGGAGAGCAGTGCAAGAGTCATGGGCAAAGCACAGAGAGCATGGGAGCGGCTGCAGGGTCGCCAGAATGAGCGACGTTCCGAGCGCGCGGGAAGGGCGACACCCGCGCTCCAACCTTGATCCTGAGCTCTATACGCTCTCGTGCTATGGTTCGAGCCAGTCAGGAAGGTTGCCTGCATCAGTCCGCTGTGCCTTTTTCCTCACCCTCGCGTCGTGCCTGCGCCGCCGTGCCACCGCCCCTGCTGGAGCCTGTCGCCCGCGGCTGCGTGCGTGAGACTGCGCCTGGCACACGGGCGCGAGGCCCGGCAATAACACCGTCGCAGGGCCTGACAGTACAAAAAGATGACGGCAGACTCGGCAGGGCCCGGGGCCGTGACTCGAGCAGCGTCCGTATTTGCAGATCCCGCACTTTGGGCGCCGCTGCCCGTGTCACCGCACGCCCCAGAAGCGGAAGCAGCGCCGCTGCGGCCTCCAGCGCCCGCGCAGCAGACAATACACGCCCTGGACGAGCGCACCAATGCCCACCACCGCTTCCGGCCCCCACAGACGCTGGGGCGCTGCTGCTCTTCGTCTGCCCCCAGTGCTGCACTCTCGGTGGCTGCGGCGCTTGCTCCCCTCGCTCTCGCACCGCGCTCACATCGCACGATACCGTCCAGCCCACCGGCGGGTACGGCCGTCTCCCTCCGCGGCCTGACCGCAGCGCTCCACCCGCACTGCTATATACCATGGCCGGGCGCCTGCATGCGGCTGCTCCAGCACGCACAAGCCCCAGCACAGGCATCGCCGCAGGATCCTGTCCTCCACCCCGTCTCCACCCCCAACGCCGCAGCGCTTCTATTCCTACCGCCCTGCGCCTCAGTCGCCCTCTTTGCTCCGCTGGCTAGAGCGTTGGATTCGCGGGGACGCTGCCATTTAGTCAGTCAGGCTGTCGGCGGACAGTGCAGTCATGTCAGACACCACCACTACCACCGCCGCCGCAGAGGCCAGCTCCACCTCCTCGACAGCCATGGCCGCCTTCAGCACCACTCTGGCCACCTCGACCACCACAGCGGCCTCTTCCACCTCCTCATCCTTCTCCTCGCCGTCCATGAGCGTCGCCGCTCTGACCACCACCTTTACCCCTCCCGCTTCCTGCACCGAGATGCACCTGACCATGCTGTCTTCGCCCGGCTACAACATCTGGCTCAACGAACCAATCCCCGTGCCGGGTACTACCTTTACGGACTGCTACCCGTCGGCCTTTATGGCCGGATATTCGTCTATCTACCAGGCTTCCAGCTCCATTGCGCCCATGATGAGCCCACTGGTTTGTCCTTCTGCGTGGCAGACGGTCAATACGTACGCAAATAATTATATTGCGTGCTGTCCGGAGTATGCGGCCCTATTTCCTAATCCACGTCATATATTCCTCCCTCTTTCCTTTGTTTCTCAACAAGTCCTGCAATACGCTCTGTGTTTTCTTCCACTTGTGTTTTCCTCCTGTTAGATCAAGCAGGCCCAGCCACATACTTTTCTCGATGCTTTCCCTTTTTTGTGGAGACGGGCGTGAACTGATATATCAACAATAGTGGTTTCCTTCTTCACTCGCCCAGCACAACAGTGGATACCAACAGACCAGCATACGGCGGTACATGCTACAGCGCCTTCACGGTAGGCAAGACCGTGAGCGTGACGGCATACGGCAACACGAGCCTCATAGCAACGTCATCATGGTCAGCATCAACTTCAGTGGATCAAGCATACGCGCACGTCATCGAAGGAATCGCTCTTTCCACAGCGGTAAGGAACCCACCACCCTCCCAGAATCCCCAGCGTTCCCAGCTCGAAACTAACACCCAACGCCCCAGTCCACCACTGGATCAAACTCCCTCTCCGCCGGCGCCATCGCCGGCATCGTCGTCGGCTGCGTCGTCTTCGTCCTCGCCCTCCTCTCCGCCGTCTTCTTCCTCCTCCGCCGCCGTCGCGCCGCCCGCAAAGCCGCTTCCACTTCCCACGAAGTCGACGCCACCTCCGCGTACCACGAGAAGAGCGGCGACACCGGCTTCCACAAGGAGCTGCCCGGCGCCGCCGCCAGCCCCAAAGCCGAACTCGAGTCCCCAGCACCCATGCCCGTGCACGAACTCGACGCTTCGTCGCCGGCAGAGTTGGATGCTGGGTTTCAGGGCGCTGAGGTGGAGACGCCGGGGACGGGGAAGGAGGTGGAGAGGAGGAGGGAGATGTTGGAGATGGAGAGGAGGGAGACGGAGAGGTTGGAGGCGGGAAGGGAGAGGCAGGTGGAAGGTGGGGAGACGATGGTGGGGACGCATAAGACTACGAGGCAATATCATAGTCCGGGGACGCCACCACCGCACTACTGAGTGTGCCAGGAGGATTGTTGGAGGAGATATAAATTTTTCTTTAAAAAAATGCCGGTTTACAGCGATGAAACATAAGGAAATGTTCAGCAAGCATTGGAGTCGGAGGAAATTTTTGGATTTGGAGAATGTCTCTCCGAGGCATATATACCTGGATGCGAATGGGAAAGGCGATTCGTTCTTTTTTTAATGCTTCAGAAACCGCGTACCGGCAGCTCTCCGCAGTCGTGCTGATCTCCTCCCTCTTAGTCGCCTACCGCTTCCCATAGCCAGCGACAATCCCAATACTTCTCCCACCGCAAACATTGGTTCTCTGCCCTCCCCGGAGGCAGTTCGCGCGATGCGCAAGATGGTCCCAAGTCGCCCGCTACAAACACTGGTCCTCACTTCTCCCCAGCAAACAGCTCAGTCAGTGCGGAAGATAGCCTTGGAATGCTTCCCAGAGACCCCAGTCTCCAGCCCGTCCCAGGAAGCAGCTCACATGGTGCGGAAGATGACCACAGGGTGTCCGCTACAGAGCCAGGTTCTCAAGATTTCCCAAGAAGCGGCGCAATCGGCGCGAAAGGTCGGCCCACGATGATCGCGGAACATGTCAGTCCGCATCCCGCTCCAGATAACGGCTCTCGCGGTGAAAAAGATGACCCTCCTGCAGCAATGTCGGGCCGTGTCGACCAAGGCCCGGTGTCCGAAACCACCCAGTCTCGGGACCCATGGGCGCCGTATGGCATTCTTCTCGACCAGCAACGCCTGGTAGCTGAGAAACAGCAGCGCGCGAACAATTACACGGATCCAAATGTGAAGGCGCTGCCGGGAATGAACTTCGATGCTGAGCGGTCCTGGCTGTACGCCTCTGCTGCTGACATACCGAAAGACAAGCTCCGACAGCTGGTTCCAGTCATAGACGTCGATCTTGAAGACGACAATGACGGCCCTGAGCCGGGCGCTGCAGAGACGACTGCCAGTGCTATGAGAGCATTTGATGGAGCGACTCATCTCAACCCTGAGACCTTCAAGGAAATGTTGGAGATTTTGAACCTCCCCACTGGTATTCCCGAGCTATCCTCTAGCGGCTTCATGTTCAAAGTGAGTGGCTTAATTGCCAGGCTGTATGGATACCGGCTCTTTGCCGTGTAGTGGATGGTGACCCACCGGACTCTTGGTCTGAATGGGAAGACGTTAGAGCAAGTAGCCCTTGCGATCAACAGCCACCGCTTCAACCAGCTGACGATTGAGACCTGACTTTGGGTCTTGAGTCCAGAATCTCGGGAGTCCGACGGATCCTCCGGACAACCTTCGCTGCCCGTCTCAAGATAAGATCTCATTGCTCTGCCCCTGCGTAAGTATCGCTCGGAACTGGAGCACGCACAAAAGACCAGACCGGTCCACGTTTCGCTTTGGCCCAACAATCCTCATTTGCGACGTAGATTTTTCCCCTGTCTTTAGGTGGACAGATCCCCGTCGCGAATCTGCCGAATCGCTCCGCAGCCAACGACGCAGCCAGGGCGAACTCATCGCGTACCTACCTGCACCTCAACAACAACAACTCCGCAACACAAGTCACTCACCATCAACAGCGACAACCCGGCAACACCGTCGTAGCACAAGCGCAAACGACCAGCAAACAATCCTACAGGAAGCCCCGGCGCGCCGTTGGAGAAGCATCGATCCAAACACAGACCAGAAATGACGTATGAGTAAGCTGTTGGTGGCTTTGCGACGTTCGAAGTTGCAACCGAAACAGCAATTTTGGTTGTTTCCGGAGCGAGGGCGGGTTGTGGCCGTGGTTTGTGCGTCGGCGCGTTTCGAAGGATTGAGGTTCTTGCGCAATCTGACACCAACACTTCTGTGGGTGGGCGCGTGCCTGTTGGTGGCTTGGGAACAAAGGCCGAAAAAGGGATCTGGGGAGCCGGTGGGAGGTCTAGCGCAGACTCGAGAAAAAAAAATGTCTTGGAGACGATTGGTGTTGGTTCGGCGGTTTCTTCAGCTATTGCTTTTTTTTTTTTTTGAGGAGGCTCCGCTGGTGGTGGTGGTCGCCGTCGTCGTCGTTCCTTTTGGCCGAAGTCACCGCCGTGGGTACTGCTCTTCCTCCCACGGATGCTACCGACGGAATTTTCGGTCTTGTCGACGCGCTGGCGAAAGAAGTAAGCTTTCTGAGCGATCTCCGCTCAGCCACTCCTTTTTCTACAAGTCCCAAGGGAAGCCACGGAGCCACACCCGTCGTCCCCATCCAGTTTCATCATGGCTCCTCGTCCGGAATCCTGAAGGATTCAGCTCCCCTCGCAGGATTTACAATTGCGGGGAATTTTTCTCTCGCGTGCCATAGCCCCCACTACCGCCTACTTTTTCCGTTCTTGTCGTCGCAGGGCAGCGAGAGAGAGTATTTTCTGGCGCGTCGGTTACCCCATCCGTGCTGCGAGGTCTCTCTCCATGGTTGCGGCGAAGCGGACTTCAATGCCCAGTCCTATTGGTGGAGCATTTGACCACGTCCCCCACCACCCAAGCTACGATACCCTTACTACTACAACCCGCCCTACCTACCCCTAGGTAGCTCAGGTATGTACAACGGGTAAGACCAAACGTCCGACCCAGCCAAGAAGTTTTTTTTTTTTCCCCTTTCCCCTTCCTTCCTTCCTTCCTTTCTCTCCTTTCTTCTCCCTCCCTCGTGCCCCACAACCCCGCGCGCACAACAGCCAGCAAGCAGAACGTTTCGGCATGCCTGCCCTGCCCTGCCGTGCCACGCAAACACATACAGCTACATACACACACACACACACACACACATACACACGCGCGCAGTGACACCGTAACACAGAACAGCATCGGCCGGCCAGTCGGGACGGTTGGTTGATATGATTGACATGCGTGCAACCACACCTACCTACCCAAACCCCACGCTCTGGAATTTCTCCGACGAGGGGTTCCGGGGCAGGCAGGGGAGGGGGGGGGGGGGGGGGGGGGAAAAGCAGAGTAGAGCAGAGCAGAGCAGAGGACATGGACGCGTAGGTGGGGGGGATTGTACCACGAGCGAGCTGCCGAGCGGGCGGCGCGTCTGGATGCGTGTGCGCGTGTCGCAACCGGCTGGTCGGGTGGTGGTATGTGCGATGGTTGCACAAGCAGAGGCGCTGATGGGTCGTAGGTAGGGACGGTTGCGTGATTACTGGGGTTCGTACGTGCTGATGTGGAATGCCGGGACCGGGAAGTGGAGGCGCTGGAACTGAAGCTGGGGCTGGGGGGTTTGGGTTGGGTTGGGTTGGTGGAGGGGTACGTACGGGTATGGGCGTGCCGAGGGGGGGATGGATTATCGCCGTTTCGGCTGCTGCTGGTGCTGGTGCCGGTCGTTTGTTATTGGTGAGGAGGGCGGACGGACGGGGGGAGGGAAGGGAAAAAGCAAGGTCCGGGTTCGCAGGATTCTTTTCTTTTTTTTTCCTGTTTGGCTTTTCGACGTTGCAGGTAGCGAGGTACATAAGCAGCAGGTGCGTGCGCTAGGTGTCTCAGTTCGCTGCTGGCGCGTGGAGGGAATGACGGAAGGCATGTGAATGTCGTACGACTGGGCAGACGTGGCAGAGACGGAGAGGGACGTCGTGGAAATCGGCATATGTATAATATATGTATGTCTCGCCAGTCAGTCTGAGCCAGTATTTCCGAGGCTCTGAAGACAAGGTTTGCCCAGCCTGTTTTGTTTTTCTGCTTCGGCGACCTCGATTTTGTGCGGAAGCGCAGAGGCGAAATCGTGTCCATACGAGGAGCTTTGACAGCGTCACTGGAGCGAGTTCCCCAAGTGCGAAACAGTTGCGCTTGCTCATGCGTTACAAAGGAAGGGGAGGAAATCGGTTGCTGAAGACAAGGGCTGCTCGATTTGGAGCAAATTCTCGTACCCTTGAGAGCTACTCTCTCCTCGACCTACTGGACATGAGATTGTATACTCTTTGCTAACCACACGCCAGCACTACAGACTAAGACCTCAGTTAATCTTTCATCTCCGTCTCCAGTGCAATTGTTTCTTTTGCGATATCTTCGAAGCGCAAGTTGGCCTTCAGCCACCAAGCGCTCATTCTATGGAGTACCTAGGTATGAAGCAGAGAATGGCCTCTGGAGCGCCCTCTCGCCCCCAAAAGGCCAGAATGACAGTGCAGTCTCATATCTAAACACGTCCCCTCCCCTCAGCGTCATCCTCTAGGACAGTCCGGAAAGAATCGAATCTCCTACCCCCCAAAATGCCCATTTTTACACACATCGTGAAGCCATCATCATTCATCGTAAAAAAAGCCCTCAAGACTCCTCTTTCCCCCTTTTCAATTCATCATTCGTCCCTGCCGAAAAGCACTTTTCTTCCTCTCCCCTCCCCCTATTCATCTCCTCCTCCTCGCCTTCCTCGCCGTCACAAACCACAACTTCGACACGATCCCCCCGTGTCTCCCCTCCAGAATCTCTTCCCTGGCCCTCTTGATCCTCTCCCTGACCTTCTCCGCATCCCAGCCAGCCACACGCGTCAGCAGCCTCAAACACGAGGCCTCGATGCCCTCGGCGCAGCAAACCAGCCACATCTTGCCCATGATGGCGCGCCTCTCGTCGTCGGGCCAAGGGCCCATGGGCACGTCGACGACCGTCTTCTGGACATCGGTGAAGCCGGCGTCCTCGAAGAAGGTGGGGTCGAGGTGGTCTGTGGAGATGGGTCTGCCGGCACGGGCGGCGGCCGCGATGGTGGCCTTGACCACTTCCAGCAAGGCGGAGTCGGAAGAGGAATCTGGGGAGCTGTCGTTGTCGTTGTCATCGTCGTCGTCAGTAGAGAAGCCGAAGTCCGGCATCAGGTCGACGACTTCCAGCACGCCGCCGGGGGCGAGGCTGACGAAGGCTTCGCGGTAGACGGAGCGCCAGTCGCGGAAGGCGCCTTTGAGGTCGCGGATGTGGACGAAGTCGAAGAGCTCCGAGAAGTTCCAGCCGTCGTCGACGAGCAGCGAGCGGGGGCGTTGGTGGTCGTCTTTGTCATCGCCGTCATCGTCGTCTTCGGGCGGGGAGTCCAGCGCTTCGGAGAGGCTGTGCGGTTCGGAGGGGGATTTGCCCGTGCTGCCGCTGGCGTAGCCCTGGTCGATTGCGAGCCCTTCAATATCGGCTGCGGTTCGCGCGAGGTGGTCTTTTAGCGACGGTGAGGAGGCACTCACGGGACTGTGGGTGGTGGTGCTGCTGGCGAACGGCTCCAGGTCGTCGATCTCCCAGATGATGTTGGCTCTGGCGTCCAGCTCGTCGGAAGAGTCGTCCGAGTCAACTTCGCGGGCGGGCAGCTCCCAGACGGCCAGGTCGACAGCGACGATCTCGGCGTCCGGGTACTGCTCAGCCATCTGGGAGGCCCACTCGCCCGGGCCGGTGCCGACATCGAGAATGCGCTGGACGCCGGGCGAGAGCGGGGCGGTGGTGAGGGCGCCGTCGAGGGCGGTGAGATAGAGGCGGTGCAGGATCTCGAGACGGGTCTGCTCGAGCCCATCGCACGGCATGTAGTAGGTGTCGTTGGGATAGGTGCGGCCGTGTTCGACGACATGAGTAAGGTCGGTGGAGAGCAAGGAGCGCGTTGAGTGGCTAGAGGTGGTGATGAGTCAGTCAAATTGGCACGCTCCGGGAGCTTGGGAACCGCTGTTTCGGGCCCTGGAGGATTTGGGAGTCCCGTCAACCGCCGCGTTGGGTCTGGGGAAAAGAAACCGCGATGGCGAGAGCCCGCGCGGGCGGACAGCGCAAAGCTTCGCGCCGCGTAGGAGGCGCCTGGCGAGACAGGCACCGGCGGCGGCCGGGGCGGGTT
This sequence comes from Neofusicoccum sp. Z2, assembly GCA_037356115.1. NCBI lineage: Eukaryota > Fungi > Ascomycota > Dothideomycetes > Botryosphaeriales > Botryosphaeriaceae > Neofusicoccum > Neofusicoccum sp. Z2. The sequence continues at coordinate 30,641 of JBAWJY010000063.1, read as the reverse complement.
TTGCGGCGGCGCGGGACGACGAGCAACGTCGCACGGCAACGGCGATCGTGTGGGCGTCGCCCACAGCAGCGGAAGGCGCACTTACATCGAGCGGGAGCTAATCGACGAGGCGCGACTGCGCGGACGGTGCACAGTGGCGTCGCCGGCGGGCGGATCGGCCGCCATATTACTGCGCAGCGGGCTATACAGCCAGACGACTGCACGCCTTGTGTCACGCCGGGATCCCGAGGGGCGGAACGGGCGCTGGGCCGCTGGGCGTCGACGAGAAGGAGCGTGTGCGAGCCGGACCCCAGCTCGAAGGATCCACGGCGCCCCTGCGAGCCTGGAGGAGAGCGCGGCGGGCGGGCGAGGGCAGTGGCAGAGCTTAAGGGCGCGTTGGCACGCCGCAGGCAAGGGAAGGACCGGCGATAAATGCAGCAGCACGCGGGCGGGCCGTCACCAGATCGCCATGGCGGCGGCAGGACGAGGGACGGCAGGCGGCGGGCGGGCGCAGCGGCGGGCGCGGGCGGTAATAACGGAGGCAGGCAGCACGGCAGCATGCGGCGGGCGGGCTGATCGAGCGGGGGCAGGCCTGCGCAGGTCCCGCTGGGGATCGCGACGCCCGCCAGCGTGGGCATCGCGGCGCCGGGCCTGATCCAGCCGGAGGGGCGCTGGGGCGCGCGCAGCAGAGCCTGTCGGCGCGGTTCCCTCTGCGGGCCCGCCTTGGCGCCCGCCGCAGGTGAGCTGTCATTCGCCTCCGCATCGCGCCATTGCGGTGCCACTGCATGAACGCGACCTGTGCCATTGCATTCCGCCCACGTATCGTGACATCTGCCGTGCTATCTGTCTAGCCTACTCCAGCTGCTGGCCCTCGAACGCCGGCAGCCGCTTCGCCACGTCCGCCCACGTCTCCTCGCCCTCGCACAGCCGCTTGATCGCCGCAAAGATGTCCTCCTCGCTCGCCCGCACCTGCTTCGTCGAGTCGCGGTCGCGCAGCGTGAACGTGCCGTTCTGCACCGACTCGAAGTCCACCGTCACGCCCAGCGGCGTGCCCAGCTCGTCGTTGCGCGAGTACCGCTTGCCGATGCTGGCCGACGAGTCGTCCACCCGGCTCGACACGCCCATCTTGCGCAGCTTCAGGCTGAGCCGCTGCACCAGCGGCGCGAAGTCGGCGTGCGTCGACAGCGGCACAAGCAGCACCTTCGTCGGTGCCACAAGCGGCGGGAACGAGAGCACCTAGCGCACTGTCAGCTACATCCGCATGATATTGACCGCCCGACCGAGCAACTTACACCGCGCGCGCCCTCCTCGTCGCCGGGCCGGACCCAGTAGTTGTGCTCCATGATGCTGTACAGTATTCTGCCAACACCGAACGACGGCTCAATCACGTTGGGCGTGTACTCGCGCGTGTTCTCCACCCGCGTGCGCTTCTCGATGTTGATCAGATCCTTGTCCAGCTCCACCTTGCCCTCGCCGACGCTGGGCACGTCAATCGTGATCTTGCCCGTGTTCTTGAGGTCGAGCGAGAGCTTCTCCCGCATGTCCTGCGTCAGCGCCTCGACCGCCGCCTCAACCGTCTTGCCGTCCTTCTTGAACTTGGGGCCGAACTTCTTCTTGTCGATGTCCACCTGCCACTCCTCCACCTTGAGCGGCTCCGCCCTCTTCTCCCGGACAAGCAGAGGAGCACCGGTCTTGTTCATGTGCACCGTCAAGTCTTGGCGAAGTTAGCCGTGTTGCACTGCACAATATCACTGCGGGTGGAACTCACCGTAGGCGCTGCGGTCGGCACATCCGACGCACTCGATCCAACCGTAGCTGGTAAGGAGCTCAGCATCCCAGCAGTCGGCCGCGTAGTGGGCCATCTCGTTCTCCATGTGCTGCCTGAACCTGATCTTCTTGGGGTCCGCACCGAGCTTCAGCAGGAACAGCTGTATCCTGGCCAAGAAGTAACCAAGAGTCTCATTGTCAACGATGCCCTTCTCGACCGCCTCGCCAATGGGCGTGGTCTCGACGTGAGTCTTTCCGGAAAGCTGCACCTGGCGGTTCAGCAGCTCCAGCTTGACGTCCTTGACCTCGTGGAATCGCGGGTGCTTCTTGCCGCCCGCGGGGTCGACGAAATGCTCAATCTCAGCCATGAGGAATTCGCGCACGCGCAGGAGACCAGCCCTCGGGGAAATTTCGTTACGGAAGGACTTGCCAATGGAGGCCGAAGCGAAGGGCATCTGCTGCTGGTTGAACTCGAGCAGCTTCTGGAAAGTGAGGAACTGGCCCTGTGCAGTCTCTGGGCGAAGGTATCCGGGCATGTTGCTGCTGGGGCCGATGGAGGTTTGAAACATCAGGTTGAACGACACGGGCGGGAGAAGGTCGCCACCGGTGGCGGGGTTCTTGATGTTGTACTTGGTAATGAGCTCACCAAGTTCCGCGCCGTTGTAGTTGTCGATCTTTGCGAGGATCTCCTCGTATTCCTGGACAACGGCATCGTCCAGCTTGATAGCGTGGATCTCCTTGACCTTCTTCTTTTTCTTCTTCGGGTCCTCCTTCTCCTCGACCTTCTGTCCGCGGGCCTCCTTGTCTCCCTTCAGCCGAGACTCCAAGACCTCTTCCACAAGGTGGTCTGCTCTGAAGATTTCGCCAGTCTTGGGGTCCTTGCACATCCAGTCGGCAAACTTGTCGACGTGGCCACTGGTCTTGAGGACCTCATGCGGGGTGAGCATGGTGCAGTCGACCTCCAGCATGTCCTCCTCCAGGACGAAGTGCTTGCGCCACAGGTCGATCATGTTGGCCTGCAGCGCGCAGCCGGGCGGGCCATAGTCGAAGAGCCCAGAAACACCGCCGTAGATCTCGAACGAAGGAGTGTAGAAGAGGCGGCGGCGCATCAATGACTCGAAGGCAGCCCTGTCGAAGGGCTCGCCGGTCTTGGTGGTGGCCGTGGAAGCCATTTCGGGCTGCTTTTTGCGCTGAGGAACCTGGTACTTGAGCGCGGCGGGCGTGGATGCGAAGGTGCGAAGTTGTGGGAAGGAGCGGCGGGCGCAGGAGGGTGCGGGGCGGGCAATTGAGGAGGAAATGCGCAGGAGTTGCGGGACCTGGCGCATATACTTGGCTGCCCCTCGGCGAAATCAAATAACGGGCGAAGCGAGTGATGGTGGGGTTGTGACTCTTTCATGAGCCACACGCTGTGAGTCTTTTAGTTTGTCGCCGCTGCAAACGCTCGGTGAATTGAAGCTCCGGCGGTGAGCCGCATCCGGCATAGCTCCTACCCGCGGCACGGCAGAAAAGTTGGCTGCGGATCTGCGGCGCTCTCGCCCGGCCGCAGCAAACTCCTCGAGCCGTCTGTACCTAGCCCAGTTCTCCACGCGCCCCCGCGACAGACGCCGCTCCTCGCCCGCCATGGGTCCCCCGAATCTCCAGCTATCAGAAAAGCACGCGCTTCCCTTCAAGTCGAACAACAAGCTCAAGCGTCATGACTTCAACCTCAAGCAGAAGAAGGTCCGCGAGGCCAGCAAGAGAGATGAGAAGATGCGCAGAAAGAGGGAGGAGTCCAAGAACCCTCGCCTGAAGGAGGAGCGTTTGGCGCGCAATGTCCCGGTCACCATTGACAAGAAGCGCACGTGGGATGTCGTGGACGGTGACGAGGAGGATATCCTGAACGCGGCAGTGGATGTCGAGCGGCTGAAGAGGCAGAAGCTCGCTGCGGAGGAAGCGGCTCAGCAAGAGGAGGAGAGCGAGGTCGACGATGTTGAGGATGATGAGGACGACCGCGACAGCATGCTGGACGAGTCCGAGAGCGGCGGAGATTCCGAGGAGGAAGAGGAGGATCGGTCATCCCGCAAGAAGAAACGACAAGAATCGCCGCCAAGAGTACAACGCGGATCGAGTCCTACGGGTTCTACCACGACGACGAGCTTCAGTCTGACCCCCGAAAGCCTGGCGGCGAAATTCCCGGCACTGTTCCAGCCCCCGCGGCCACCCAAAGTGCTCATCACCACCGCAATTAACAGCACGCTTCACAAGGAAGCGGAGCTACTCACAACCCTCTTCCCGAACAGCAATTACGTGCGCCGCACCGCCCACCGCTACGGGCACAAGTACTCCGTAAAGGAGATCTCCAAGTTTGCGGCGAATCGCGAATACACAACCGTCATAATCTTGAATGAGGACCAGAAGAAGCCATCAGGTCTGGACGTAGTGCACCTGCCCGACGGGCCCATGTTCCACTTCAGCATCAGCAACTGGATAGAAGGCTCCAAGCTGCCTGGTCACGGCAACCCTACCAATCACTACCCCGAACTCATTCTCAACAACTTCCGGACCCCGCTCGGCCTGCTGACCGCGCACCTCTTCCGTACCATGTTCCAGCCGCAGCCCGAGCTGCAAGGTCGGCAGGTCGTCACGCTCCGTAAGTTTCGGCCTATCACCGTAGACTTGGATTTTTGGCTGACAGTTAACGTGCAGATAACCAACGCGATTACATCTTCGTGCGCCGGCACCGGTACGTCTTCCGGGACAAGCGGGCGTCTGAGAAGAGCGTCGTGGGCACGGACGGCAAGCCGATGGAGGGTGTGGAAGACATCCGAGCAGGTCTGCAGGAGTTGGGGCCGCGGTTCACACTGAAACTGCGGAGGATAGACAAGGGCATCCAGAGGGCAAGTGGCCAGGAGTGGCAGTGGAAGGCTGGGAGCGAGAAAGTTCGGACGAGATTCGCTCTGTAAGAAGGCAGAGGATTTTCTTGTGGAAGTATACCCATCCAATCGTCTCAATAAACTATTAGCCGCCCAAGCTGTCTAACCTGGTGCATGGTGAAGCAAGATTCTCGTTACAACACAATGCTGTCGCGAAAAGGCTTCAGGTCTCTAAATTCACAAGCGCGTAATTCTCTCGACTACAAGATTAATGTGAGTCCTCAGACCCTACGCGTTAGACTACGAGTTAAGGATGCTCTCAGGCGCCGATCGGCCGACGCGCTTGCTTAGTTGCACATTAGAAGCGCACTGGTGCTCGAAGTGTTCCTCTCCACACGTTCAGCGCGGCCCTCGAGATCAAGTTCACACGAGACTCGTCCGAAGCAGCGTGACAGCAGCGATCCGCCATCCTCTGGGGCCGAAATGCTGCGAACCAGCGGACCAGGCAGCACCGTCGCTCGGCAAGCCTTCCTAGCGCCTTCGGCTAGCAAAGCACGGACTCGAGGATACCGGCACATAAGCCTCACAAGCCGCTCGACGACTTCGAAAAAGTCCTGTGACGCAGTGGCTAGCGTGTCGTTCTTATACTCTTCCCAATGCGGGAATTGTATGGCCATTGAGGTTATGCGAAAGTCGTGGGTTCGACCCCCACCAGGACTAGGACTTACTTTTTGCCTTTTTTTTTCCACCGTCCCTGCGACTTTTTGGCATGCGGGCCGCGCAAACGCGTGTCGAGGGCTGCGGGGCTCCGTGGGGCTGGCAGAGTGGTTGTGGGACGGGAGGGTCGTTTGCGTGCACCTTGCTGTCCGAGACTGAGTATATATTCCAGCCCCACCCACCATCCTCGTGTGTCTGCGCCTCTTTGGATCTGCAACTTTCTTTCTTAGCTGCTGCTACTTTCGAAACCTCCGTCGTTTTTTTTTCTCTTGCGGTCGGTGAAGCTCATGCCATCCTTTGCGTGGCTGTTTCTCATTCCAGCTCTGGGAAAGGAAAGCTAGGCGAGAAATCCACGCTAAGTCTCATCAAGAAAGTAACCACAACAAAGTTGGTTCGGTGTCTGTCTTCCACATCACACGGTTTTTGGTTGTGGAGGCTTGGATGCACTGCCTCACCGCACGAGATTCAGAAGACACGTCATGGACCACGCAGGATAAAGAGGGCTGAGTCGGTGGCACAATCGCGACGAGCGCATACCCGCATCAGTAAAAAGTCCACTGAGCAGATCGAACGCGAAGCTAACCTTGTCAGACTAGTGTGATGGCCAGTAAGTGGAGAAAAAGAGCTTTGATTCTACGGAGTACATATCCGTCCTCTAAGTGTCTGAGACCTACGAGCCCCTTCTACCTCTTATTTTTCGCCTCTAAACCCGAAACCCTGAAGCCTAGTTCTGCTGCTTCTCGTTGACCAGGACGTATCTGTACCTGGGCTTTCCAGCCTCAAAGTCGACGATCGCCTGGTTAGCCTCCTTCAACGGCCGCTCCTGGATCCACGGCTTCAGCTTCTTGTCCACCGCAAGCTGCAACATCTCCCGGATCTCAGCAGGCGAACCGATGGCGGAGCCGCCAAGCTTGCAGCCCTTCATGATCAGAGCGAAAGCATTGATTCCGGGAAGCGAATCCTCGGGGGCGCCGACCTGGATGAATTGACCGGCAAAGCGGAGCAGGTTAATGTAGCCCTGCAGGGGCATCTTCGGCGACGAGACAGTCGAGACGATGAGGTCGAGCGTGTTGGCGTTCTTGGTCGCCCATTCCGGATCGTCCTCGGTGGCGATGAAGCCGTCGGCGCCCATGGCCTCCGCGTCCTTCCTCTTCGCCCCGGTGCGCGAGATGACGACAACCTTGTCCGCGCCGAGCGCCTTCGCAAAGATGACGCCAAAGTGTCCCAGACCGCCCAGGCCAACGATGCCGACCGTCTTGCCGGGACCGCACCCGTTGCGCTTGAGCGGGCTGTACACGGTGATGCCGCCGCACAGCATGGGCGCGGCCTCGGCCGACGACAAGCCCTCGGGGATCTTAATGACGAAGTGCGCCGGGCAGCGGTTGTAGTTGCCGTAGCCGCCGTACGTCTTGCTGCCGTCCGGGAAGCGCGCGCCGTACGTCGGGGCCATGTGCGGGCAGTACGGCTCGTTGCCGTCGGCGCACAGCGCGCAGTCGGGCTTCAGGCACGAATACGACTGCGCGCCCACGCCCACCCGCTCGCCCTCCTTGATGTGCGTCACGTTCCTGCCCACGCGCACCGCCTTGCCGACGATCTCGTGGCCCACCACGCACGGATACGGCGTCTCGCCCCAGCCGGACCGGAGCGTGTGCACGTCGGAGCCGCAGATACCGCAATGCGAGATGCGGATGTCCACGTCGTCGTCGCTGAAGGGCTTGGGGTCGTACTCCTGCCAGACCATGTTGCCTTCGGCGGCCTTGGAGTCGAGGCCGCACCAGCCCTCAAACTTGTAATCGGTGGCCATTGGGACGTTGTTGGATAGGAGAGAGAGAGAGAGAGAGAGAGGAGGGATGGAGTTGGCGAGGAAGAGTGTGGAAGCTTGGATTGAGGTGAAGCGTTAAGGAGAAGATGTTCAGTGGGAGACAGAAATCGCCGTGGACGTCGTCAGTCTATAAACCTCTCCAGGTTTCCTTCCTGGGGCCGCTATCTCCTAACTGCGTGCTAACTGCGGCGCTGGATTAGGACCGATCGGGCGGACAAAAGCGGCCGGAGCAGAATAAGGGAGCTGCAAACTAAACAACTAGCACCGAACCAAATGATCTTTGCAACAGCAGTCACTAAGGAGACCTAGTCACGCCGTGGCTACGCCTCGTCGGAGATAAAAAGGCAAATACGTGTGGCTGACAAAAAAGTGGTTGCGACGCACTGCATTTGCCCCCTCGGACGAACTTCTTGCTTGGCTTCACTGTGCGCGCACAAACCAAGAGCGATGGCACCGGCAGGTCCGCCTATCTCCGCCCTACAATTAACCATAGATAGTGACATCAGTATGAAGCGCCGCATCCGCTCGCAGATTTATGGTTTCGGCCGCGGAATATCATCGGCAACCCGAGTCAGTAATAGTTTTCGGCTCAAAGGCCGATCTGAACGTCCACGGGCTGCGTGTGCTGTGAGTATTGTGCAATCGCAGCTGTAGCCTGAAAATGCGAAGATATCTTCACCTTAGCTTAAAACATACTACTGTCGGCGTTCGGATGTCTTCCATCCGTCGCTCCGTGAGCACTTGTGTAAAGGTCGCCACTGCCTTCGTTGCGGCTAGAACGGAAGATGTGAGTACTCCTTTCTATCTGATTGGAAGCAGCTGCAGATGAATTTTTTCTATGTAGATTCATTATGTCTCTAGAAGACCGTGGCTATCTTATTGGTCCTGGAAGGCCACTTGGACAGGTCATACCGTGCAAGAACAAGTCCTCGACATTTCCTTTTCCATAGCGAAGCCCATCATGTCCTCCACTTATTCAAATCTCTTCCTATCTGCAGATGTATTGGGAACTAACATCTGAATCACTGTTCTGTTTGAAGAGGGAAGTTTTTTTTTTTTTGAGCTCCTACTTGTGCACTCGTCTATCTCAGCTACTCAAGATTCAGACGGAATGATAGTTCGCGCCAGTATTGTTACTAACTTCGGCGTGACCCTTAAGCTCAAAACGACATAGAAATAAGCAATAAAGCCCCTTTGATAATCTGCCATGCGATTCGATACGGCTTTCGAAGTGATTCGGATGATTAGAGAGCTTTCTTTCGGTCCTCGACGGACGATATCGGGCGAAATACGTTTCGCCCTGCAAGAACAGTGAGTCTGTATTTTACTCTTACTTATGCTCCTTATATGAGACTGAGACTTTCTGTTGCCTCGACTCGAGCTGTTTTATCCGCGTACGCAAATGGAAGTACATGTTTGAATACCGCTTCAAATCGGACTTCAGTTCACGTAACGGAGAGAGAAAAGTGGTCCTCTGATTCATCCAAGCATTCAAGTATGTTATTCATACAGAGGGAAAACGCTTACGCTGTCTGCGTGTACCGTGTCATCCCTAAACGCTGTACCGATTTCCTGTCATCCCGGAGAAGCGGAAAGTACGCATCACCACTCCTCCCAATCACAGCTCTCTCGGAACGACCCAGGACCACCTACTACCAGCATTAGTCTCGCAATATGCCTCCCAATCAGTCGGCTCATGCCCCATATTGGGAAATGCTGTTTGCCCGGCGCGGTGGTGCCGGCGGACCAGGTCGAGCATGGTTTTCTTCTTGTGCGTGTTCCAAAGCTAAGCCCTGCAGACTCTGTAGGTGATGACCCTGGATCCATTTTTCCGTGACAATGGTTCCGCCTAGCAATCATTTCTGTGCTACATTGAAACAGTCAGAACTTCACGAAGAAACCCCTTTCCTTTTTTATGGGCGGCATTGCAGACTGCAGAGGAATTGAATCACTACGAGCCAGCCGTTACAGTTTCTAAAACATAAGAAAGGCATTCAAACGGTAGGATGGCGCATCTAGTGATGCCCAAATGTAGCCAGTGATGCTCCTGCTGGGGGATCGTGTAATCGTGCCTGCAATCATATCCGAATTAGCAATCCGCCAGCAGGAAAGAAGCCGCACGATAAGAAGCACAGCCGTCAACCCTGACCCAATCCCCAAACCCATGGCCCAATGACCCAGACGAACAGGAGAAGGAGAGATGTAGTGAACAAGGACCACATACCACTTACTCCCCTCCCCCTCCCCCTTCGTCGAGACCTTAACCTTAAACTTCCCCATAACATCCACCCTATACCTCACCCTACCCCGCCTTTCCTCCGCCTCAACCTCCTCCGTACCCTCTTCCTCCTCCTCCCCCATCTCACCAACCTCCGCCTGGTCACGCCCATCTCCCGCTCTCTGCCCCTCCCTCGCAACTCCCTCCTCCTCCTCCTCCCTCCCTTTCCAGTCCACCAGCCCCTCCACCACTCCCCCACCAACCTCCAACACCTCCCCCACCCTCTCCCACGCCTCCTCCCCAACCCTCCCAATAGCCCCGCCGCCCTCAACCCCCTCGAGCCGCGCCTGCACACCAGCGATCCGAGCCAACAGCTCCGCATACTCATCAAGCGCCGCGCCCAGCCGCATCAGAACCGCAGCGTCGAGGTCGTCGAGGCAGCTGGTAGGTAGTTGGCATCGTTCCGTGAGACCGCCGTCGTCGTCGTCGTTGTCGTCGTCGTCTTCTTCTCCCGAACGGTGGTGCTGTACGGCGCGGTGGCGGTGGTGGCGGTGGCGGGTGGGACGAGTGGTGCTGCTATAGCGGTGGTGAGGACGACGATGATGATGACGGCGATAGCGAGGGAGGAGAGGTTTACGGTCGCGGTGCTGCCGCAAGGGTGTTGGCGGAGGAGGAGGCGGCGGCGGCGGTGGCGGCGGTGGCGGTGGCGGTGGTACTGGCTTGTAGGAGACATTCTCGGCGTCGACATCACCGTTGGGAGCGGCGCATGGCCTCGCTTCCTCCGTCGCAGCAGCGCAGGATCGACATATGGCCTCACGTCGCTCCTCTCCCTCTCCTCCCTCACGCTTCTCTCTCCCCCGCATCTTCAGCCCGGCGCATAGCTCCAATCCTCCTGCCTTTCGCGGGGGCGTGAGACTGGCTCGCACGACTGGGATGGCGGCGGACGCGGATGTGGAAGGTGGGTTTGCCGCGTGGTTTGATCGGAGCGTTTTCTCTATTCGGAGGAGCCAGAGGGTTTGCTCGGCTGAGGCGATGGCTTGCGTGACGCTGAGGAGAGTGGTTTGGAGGAGATGGTGGAGGTGTTTGGTGTTTGAACGGTTGGTGAAAGGGGCTGAGGGAAGAGGAGGAGGAGGTGGTGGTGGTGAAGATGGATGTGACGGGGGTGGCGCGGTGGGTAGTTTGGTTGGCGGGTGGGGAGGGAGGCTTGTGTTGAGAAGGTTCGGTTTGTGAGAGCGCTGAAGTTCGTGTGATTTGTCATGCTCCGGACTGACATTAGGCTGTGACGTGTTAGTAAAGGTGCAAGGGCACGTATGGCACATGGAGGCTCATTGCTTGCCGTGTCTAAGCCCTTCGACATCTTTGCGACCTCGCGTCGTCTTGGGATGGCACAAGTATGAGAGAGACGAAGCATTTATTTCATGAAAGCGAGCCGCAAGGATAGACTAGTAATAGACGAGACTGTATGGAGGTATTCGCGTCTTCAGGTTGCTTGGCCTGAAGAGATTGACATTGTTTACGACGAAATGACGGACCAAGAGATTTTTGGAAAGCGCGAGCGTGACAGCATTGGGGAGCCGCAAGATATCCAGCTCAGAGATATCGACCCAAGAAAACGACAAAAACAACATCAGAAAGAGAAGCATGCTCACAGGTGCACAGGAAAAAGGCGCTGCGTAAAGGAACTGGTATTGACCCATGACCGTCGTGATATCCCGCTCAACCAACCCAAATTAACAACACAAACTCCCAAGGATTCCCAATAATACCACACGACGCTCGAACGTGACGTCAAAGAATTTTCCTCATCATACCCAGCGCAATCATCAAAACAACCTCCCATCACCAAACCCCATCCCCAGCGCCACTCCCGCCCCAAACATTGCCCCAACTAGCTGCTACTTACACCCCGAGCACTCCTTCTTCTCCTCGTTGAACGCAAGCCTCGAGAGGCGATCCACCAGCGCACCGCCCTGCTTAACGCCTGATGGCACGCTGCAGTACGACGGCGGGACGTCGAGGCACGGGTTGCGGGTGAAGAAGTTGCGGGGCCGCAGGAGCAGGGTCATGGGCTCGGCGGGCATGACAGGGAAGTCTTCGGGCGAGGGGAAGTGCGTGATGCCGAACGTGTGCCACATGACGATGTCGGTGTTGTCGATGGAGCCGTTGGGGTCGGCGGCGATCCAAGTGGGGAGGCCCATGCTGGGTTCGCCGGAGGTTTGGGGAACGTGGCGGCCGGCGGGGTGGATCTGCTCGTCGTCGTCTGGGGCGGGCGTTCATCAGCATTGATTTGAGGGGCTGTGAGGGGAAAACTTACACTTCGTGACGTGCACGGCGTGCCTGGCGAAACCGGCACGCTTCCACACCAGACTGCCCTCCTTGGGGAGGAGCGGCGGGACTTCCCTGCTGACCAGCTTATAGCTGACGGGCTTCTTGCTGTAGGGGTTCAGCTTGTTGGGGTTGATGATCTCCCAGGTGCGGCCAGTGTTGCCGTCGTAGTCGCTGAAGCCAGTGGCCTGGGTCTCCAGCTTGGTCTTCTTGCAGTAGAAGGCGTTGCCGTAGAAGTTCTCTGCGGAGCCGACTTCGCCCTCACCGCGGACGGCGTCAGCAACAACGACGGTGTTGTTCGGGCCGTCGACGTTGGGATCTAGGCGCAGGCAGAAGAGGTGCTGGTGGTTGTGGGCGTTGACGCCAGGGTAGACCTCCGTGCCCCAGCCGTGCAGATCCTCGCCGGGGTTGCAAGCGTAGGTGTTTAGGATACCAGTCAACTTGATCTCGAGCTGAATGGTGCCATCCTGGTGGAAGATCCAGTAAATGCAGTACTCGTAGTTGGCAGCGGTGAAGATTTGCGAGATGATGAGCTTGCGTGCACGAGTGACCGTGACGGACTCGTCACGGAAGTCGGTGTGCTTGAACAGGATGCCGGCATCCTCCTCGTGAATGCAGATGGCGTTCTTGACAGTCTGAGCCTGACCGGCACGGTTGACGTAGGCGAAGTCCATGTAGTGGATAGCACCCTTGCAGTCACAGCCCAGGGAGAGACTGTTGGTCATGTAACCACCGCCATACTCGCCAAGGTCGAAGGCGTGCTTGCGCTGGTGGGGATGCTCGGGATTGCCGTAAGGAACAACCATTTCGGCGAGGGAAATCCTGTAGAAGATGGGGCGCTCGTTACCCTTGTCGTTGAAGGTGACGTTGGAGAGGACAAGGCCCTCCTTGTAGTTGAAGCCAATGTGGAGCTTCCAGTTCTGCCAGCTGATGTAGCGGCCATCCATGGAGAACGAGACACCCTCGGGCTGGGTGATGTTGATGGGCTTGAGGTCAGTCCTGTAGCCGCTCTCAGCCTCAATCGAAGCGGCATGGTAGTTGTTCGGGGGCGCCTTGTTCAGCTGCCTCCGGACCTTGGGGATGTCGATGTGGATGATTTCCTTGGTGTCGGAGTTGAAAATGGGGCAGAAGTCCAGCGGGTAGACATATTGGCAGTCATCGACGTGCGGGCGGTAGTACATCAGCGCCTGCTGCAGACGGATCTTGTTGCCGAAGCGCTCGTCGTAGCCAATGGTCCAAGCTGTGAATTGTTAGACAGGCTTAAGCGGGTTGACTGGGGCAGACTCACGATCGCAGTAGACCTTATGCATGTCCTCCGGCGGAATGCCGAGGATGCCGCACTGCTCAACGACCTTGGGATCTTTCCTGACGATGGACTCCACAACCTGCAGATCCTCCATGGTGATCTAAGGCGTGTCAGCGGGCATGCCCTTTCTCGATACAGCAGCAACTGCTCACCAAAGGCTGAACGCCATCAGTCAGGGCGAAGCTGACAATCCTCTCATCCTCCAGGTCGACAACGCCATCGTAGACCTTGCTGCCGGGGCCAATGCAGACAACATCGGCCTTCCTCCTGGGGCGGGGGACGGCCTGGGGGTTGGCCACCCAGGCCTGCATCTCCTTCTTGCGCGGCTCCCATAGAGTCACGGCATTGAAGTGGAGGTCGGGGTGCTCCTTGCGGATGACGGCGACGGCCTTCTCGATCTCGACCTCGGACAGAGGGTCGAAGGGGTGCGGCGGCGCAGTCTGGCCGGTGATCTGCGAGGCCATCTGCTTGAGGCGGTCGAGGACCATTGTGGATGCTGTGTGAGGGGTGTACGGAGTCACCGCAGGCTTCCGGAAGGACAGGTCAGGGAGGTCGGTGGGCAAGAGAAAGCAGCGATGGAGGAAGGGAGAGCGACGGGATTGCAGGCTGGTAATTAAAGGACAGAGCAGGGCAGGCCGCAGCGAAGTCGGCGGCGGGCGCAGAGCTATATACAGGCTTGCCGATTGGGCGTGGCGAGCCGTGGCAGGCCGGCGGCGGCATGGCAGGCAATGGCACAAGTGGTGAGGGGCAGCGGGCGGGCGGCTTGGGCAGAGGGTTGGAGTGGATGGCGGAGGCTGATAAGTCGCGATAAGCGTTGCGCCCGGGTTCTTTGGTCTGATCGGGCTTAGCGCGCCGCCGGGTCTGCGGTGGAGCGCAGGGCGGAGATCGTGCGGCCTCGCGCTCCTCCACGCCCGGCGCGATACTTGCCCTGATGCGGCTAACGAACCACTGCCCTGCCGCCCGCTGCTGCACGCCCCAGCCGATGCCGCGCCCAGCCGCCCGGCCCATGTGTGCCCCAAATGACTCCTTGGGCATGTCCATGCGATTAGGCTCGGGGTGCCTCGCCGATGCTCCTGATAGCAGCAATATCAATGACCACAGGGCTGACCGCGACCACGCTTCCCATCGCCCGATGCCTGCCTGCCTCTGCCCGCGGTGGCCTGACCGGGCGTGCGACTGCGCATGTCATCTCATTAGCTTCGGCAGTCCAGGCTGCTGCATCGCATTCCCGTATCCGTCCAAGCATCATCTGCGCACACCGGAGAAGCACGAGGCTAGCAATTGCTACCCTACACCATTGCTAAAGGAAATCCCACGCCCTGAGCCTGTCAAACCCACCAGCACCGGCATCCCGCCACCAGCCTTGAAAGAAAAGCACACACACAGCTCCCACCAAGTGCGCCGAGTAATGCAGGAGTAGTAAGACGGAGCCCCGGAAAGGCCGCCGTGGCACACGCAAATAAACTCCCAGCTCTCATCAAAAACACAAATCCTGAAGAGAAGCCCCCTGGCGGAGCTCTCCTTGCTCCCGGCTCCGCCTGTTTTTTCTTTTTCGCTCGCTCGCTTCGCAAGCGTCGTCGAGGGAAGGTAGGAAGAGAGCATTATTATCTTTTACAAGAACAGCCACACAGAAGGGGGGAATCGATGTGAAGATCCGGAGGGAGACCTCAGCCCCCTTACTTTCCGTACTGGAAGTTGCCAAATCCTCCTCCCGGCGTCATGGCGCCCAATCCGTGGCCGCCCGGCCCTGGCGTTCCGCTCGCCAGACCCGCCGCGTTGGTGACTGGCGTGCTTGGGGAATCCCTGTGCGGCGTGCCGCCCGTGTGGAACGCCATGGCAGCCTGGAAGCCTGCGCCATTAACCGCATTTGCTGCGTGGCCATGAGCCGCGAGCACAGCCGCCTGCGCTGTGGCAGAAGCTGGCGGTCCCACCCCCGTAAGGCCCCACATCTGACCGTTCATGTCCGGCGGGATCTGCCCGTCGAAGATCTTAGCGCGCATTTGCCAGAACACGTTGCCGGTGAGCCACGCGTCCGAGCCGGCTTGGTGCTGCGTGCCGACTCGCTGGCAGCCGAGCTCTTCGGCTAGGTCCTGCAGGCCCGACTTGGATCCTAGCGCGTTGAGGATGTTCTGCGCCTGTGCGTTGACGCCGTTGACCGTGACCAGCTTCTGCGCGTGGCGCCACAGGAACTTGACGTCCAACAGCCGCGGGAAGAAGATGCTGACGAGTTTCCTGTATTCGTCTTCGTCGTCGGGCAGCTGCTGGCACCACATTATCTTGACCAAGTAGGCAAAGTCGTAGCCGGAGTGGAAGGATATCCAGTTGACGTCGTCCGACAGAGCGAGTCCAGAGGTGATGAGGAGCGAGCCGAATTCGTGCGGGTCGATGCCCATCTCTGCGTGCTTTTCGAAGTCCGTGCCCGCTTTCTTGAGCACTTGGATCGAGTCCTCGTTGTACATGTCCTCCTCTAATGAGAACTGGAAGTTGAATGTCCACGTGCACGGGCACATGATGAGGTTGTTCGAGTAGGGTCCGCGTTGCTGGACGGCGCCTTGCTCGATCTGAGCCGGTGGGATGTCGCCGTCGGCGGAGAAGAGTGTAATGCCAAGCTGTATTATCTTGAGGAGGTCGACGTTGCAGCGAACGGTCTGGTAGTGGTAGCTAGCTTTGGTTATGAAGTCACCCATCGGTCTTGCAACAACGCCGGGGAACTCAGTATCCTGGATTCTCGTTAAGCCCAGAGCTACCAAGAGCCAGCGGGGCGAGGGAGCATACCATGCTGATGTACGGGTACTTGTCGACAAGACTCCGGAGGATGGCCAGCTCTTGCGCCAGGTTGTGCTTCCAGACATCTCGTATCCTCGTGCCCATGCCCTTGGCTCCGCCCGCCGCCATGGTGGCAGCCTCGTGCTCGCGCTGCTGCTGGAGGGCGGCGCCATGTGCGAAGCCCATCTGTGCGGCGTGGCTGGCCAGGCCCGTTCCGCCGCCACCAAGTCCTCCGCCGCCGCCAAAGCCTCCTGCAAGCCCAGCGTTGCTCGTGGCAGGGCCGAAGATGTTCATGTTGCCGTTCGGGTTGCCGCCGCCGAAACCGGGCTGCTGGCCCATGTTCTGGCTCTGGACGCCCGCATTGACGCTGTGGAAGTGGGCCGACTGGAGCGCATGCTGCTGGTTGAGGTGCTGGAAGGGGTTCGAGACGTTGTGAGGCGGATACCGGCTCACTGCGGGCGGCATCCTTCTATCGAGTATCGAGGGCCAGCGCTGGGGAGGGCTGGGGCCGGTCGCACATACGGGTCGAGGGGCGGGCGATCGGGGGAAGTCAGGCACCGGGGGGGCTCGCAGTGACGGAGGGGGCGCGTGTGTCTGAGGCAGCGGGGGTGTCGCGTCGGGGTGGTGATGGGCGCAGGTGCTGCATTTGGCGGGAGGTCTGTCACTGCGATGGAGGCCGCTGGCTGGAGGCGGCAAAAGCTCGGGGCTTAGCGAGCGCCCGCCCAGCCTATCTCAGCGTCAAGAGTAAGCGTCCGCCAGCATCCACCGCGAACCACCTGCGCCAGCACCGCGAGCCCGCATCTCCGTACGTCTCCCGCCCTCAATTGCGCGCGCGCGGCCCCTGCTCCGTCCGCCCGCAGCTCCCGGCTGACGCCCGCCGACAGAACGCCATGGCTCCCCGCGCCAGCATCACCGGTTTCGATCCCAAGAAGCTCGCCGCAGCGGCCGGCACGCCCGCAAACGACCCGTGGAGGAGGCGGTGAGTGCGAGCTTGCTTGTTGATGCACGCTGCGCGCTGCGACGGTGGCTGACTGCTCGTGATGGTGCAGCGAGGCCTGGAGGTACACCGGCCCCTTCTCGCGATGGAACCGCTTCAAGACCGCCTTCCCCGGCCTCGGCATTGCGACCGTCGCCTTCGGCGTCTACCTTGGATATGAGGCGCTCTTCATGAAGGAGGACCACGGACACCACAGCGAGGGCGGACACCACTAGACCAATACCACGATCGAATTCGAGTTCAGTTCAGACAAAAGAGACCGCATGTGATATCTGGCGCAAAGGACGGTCTGGTTGAGGCAAACGAATCGATTGTACATATGGCAGGCACGGCGGAAGACATGCGGGACGAGGACGTCGAGAAGTGCCGGGCGAGCTGCAATGTACGATGCGGAGACCCCATGACCGGGGTATAGACCGAGCCAATTGAACCGTTGGGCAAGAGCTCCCGTTTCTCTCAGCGTGCGAATCGCAGTAGTCCGGAGCGTGGCCCTCAGCTCCGAGCTGTCCAGCTTCAATGCCCGTCCTGCCGCGGCGAATGGGGCGCAATTTGATAAACAAGACTTTAGCCGCGCCCAGCCAGGGACCCTGTCTCTCGACCAATATGGGAGTTTAGACGTCTCTATGCATGCACAATACTACTGATACTACTTGGCCGCGTCGGGGAGCAGTCAGGGCAATGGTGGCAGGCCATTAGGTTTTGTTACTTAAAGCGAAGCGAACAAACACATTGCCTGTCTTGTCTCGACACACCCTGCAGCTTGCGGCGATTGCTTCAGACGCGTGCTCGTCACGATGCTGTCATGCTGGACTCCGCCGAAATTCGCGCGTAGGATGCCGGGCGCGCTAAGGGCGGCGGCAAGATTTGGTGAGCGCAAGGCATATGCGGGCGCCGGTGCCTGCATGCTGCCGGCAGGCTGCCAAAGCGCGAAACGGCACGCCGGGCTGATGCGCGTCATTGGCTGCGGCGCGGAGGGGCAGCGAGCTCGAGCGTGTCGGAGTTAGGCTCGTCTCACCGCCCGCGGTCGATGTCATCCAGGTGACCCACCGCGCACCCATGACTGCGACATTACTTCGCGCTCCCCTGCGTCCGCTGCTCCTCCGGCATGCACGTCACTCCCCTTAGCATACCATGCCCAGAGTCTATCCCCCGATAGACGGCAAGACCTCCTCGCCCACCCTTTCGCCCTCCGTCGTCGAGTCCGTCGCCGGCTTCTCTGCCGGCCTGATAGCCACCCTGGTCGCCCACCCGTTCGATGTCCTGAAAACGCGCCTGCAGCGTGAGTCCGCCCTCCCGCCGCCGCGACCGTGAGTTGACGGCCCGCCAGTCGACCAGACCCATGCGCCGCGATGGGGCAACTCGTTCCACATCCTGCGCAACATCGTGCGCCATGAGGGCAGTGTCGCCGCCCTGTACCGCGGTCTGATGCCGAACATGCTTGGCAACTCGGTCAGCTGGGCTCTCTACTTTCTCTGGTGGGTGGTTGTGCCGTGAAGCGTCGCACGCTTGCTGACGGCCGCCAGGTACCGCAACCTCAAGGATCTCTTCCAGGCCTGGCGCGGAAAGGGACAGAGACTCGGGTCCGCCGACTACTTCCTGTCGTCGGGGGTGTCAGGTACACGCCGCAAGTCTTGACCGTGTGAGAATTTTTACTGACAGCCTCCCGGGCATCCTGACGGCCTTCTGCACGAATCCCATCTGGGTCATCAAGACCCGCATGCTCTCGACTGGCCGCAACACGCCCGGCGCCTACCAGGGCATCGCCCACGGCGCTTCCGAGATCCTGCGCACCGAGGGCATCGCCGGCTTCTATCGCGGCCTCATCCCGTCCTTATTCGGCGTTTCTCACGGCGCAATCCAATTCATGGCATACGAGCAGCTGAAACACCACAGGGGCGGCCAGGTCGGAGGGAAACAGGAGCTGAGCAACTTTGACTATCTCTATCTCAGCGCCTCGTCGAAGATATTCGCCGGCAGCATTACTTACCCGTACCAGGTCGTGCGCTCCAGGCTGCAGACCTACGATGCGAGCTCCGCGTACCGCTCGGCGCGGGATGTCGTGCACCAGCTCTGGCTGAGGGAGGGCGTGTCGGGCTTCTACAAGGGGTGAGTGTGCATCCTGGGCCTTTTGATCAGCCCTGCTGATTCTCCGCCAGCCTGCTGCCGAACGTCGTGCGCGTGCTGCCGACGACATGCGTGACATTCTTGGTGTACGAGAACACCAAGTTCTACCTTCCGAGGATCTGGCATCCAGAGGCCGACCATGAGACGGATTGAGGCTTTATAGCGCGTAGAGATCGAAGATACCCGCCACGGTCTGATAGAGGCGTTTTCACACGGCCAGCAGCCCTACCTGGTTTCAATGCATTCACCCTGGCGCCAACCTGAAGCGTCGGCGAAAAAGCGTCTGCAGTGCGGGGATCGACAGCCATGCAGGCCATGTTATCCGCAGGATGGCTTGCGTGGTGAGGGGCCGCGACGTTCCCGCGGGCATTCCTGATCGCTTGCGGCGAAAGGGGAGCTCAACACCACGCAAGTGGGATGGTCGAATCGTATAGACTTAGCGTGCATTCTGCTTATAAGAGAATAGACAGCCGCCAGCTAGACTGCGCCATCTCAAAGCATCTGTGTCTTCCCTTGCTTGTTTCCGTCTCTCCATTCCTCTTTCTCGTCGCTATCGGCGTTGTCGTCTACAGCCTCATCAACGCTAGCAAGACCCTGGACCACTCACCAAAGCCCGCGCAACCATGGCTCCGACGCGACTGAAGAAGAAACGTCCCGCGCAGCCCATCTCAACAAAACTGATTGGGCCACCTTCCCATCTTCCCTCGCCGTCCTCCTCGCCGACCACCTTTAACTGCTTCTCTCGAAGCCGTCCCTCTGTCCTGCGCCCCAAGCCATTCGGTCACAGACGCAGGCCCCTTGTGCGTGTGTCGCTCTTCCATACCCGTCGCCCATCAGCCCACCAGCTCGCGAGTCCTACGTCACCGTCCAAGAGTCACCTTTCTCGCTCGAAGTCCGGCATCATGGCCATCTTTACGGGCGTAAAGAAAGTCCTGCGGAGCATGAGCACCAAACGTACGAAAAAGAAGGAACAACACACGGACTCTGCTCTCCAGCAGGATGGCGAAGAGCGCGTTCAAGCGGACACCAGGCAGCCGCAGCCGCAACAACCGTCAGCGCCACAGCCAGGGCTAGCACCACAGCAAAAGCCAGCACCACAGCAGAAGCCAGCACCACAGCAAAAGCTAGCACCACAGCAAAAGCCAGCACCACAGCCAGAACCAGAGCCACAGCCAGAGCTACCGCCACAACCCCTGCCGCAGTCTGAGCCCGAACCGGAAAGGAAGTCGGGCTTAGAAGCAGAGTGTGCATCACAGTCAGATGCAGAATCAAAGAGCGAATCAGACGCGGAGCCAGGAGCCGAGCCGGAGTCCGAATCGCTGCGACCGGATGTGCCGAATGGATACGGAAGCGCGCTCGCCGCCAACTCGCCTCGTCAGATGAGTGAAGCGTCTTCGGATCCCTACAGATTCCCGTTCCAGAAGTCCGACGATCAGCAGAGTCAACTTTCTGAACCCGACAACGCTTCCAGTATCTGGCGTCAGGGTGCAGTAAAAAGCCACATTTTCCCAACAATCGAGAACAAACTCTACTCTGCCTCAGTCAGGGCTGAGATCGTGAACGAGCAGGACCGGCACAAGGTGTCACGCGAGAACTTACGTCTGCCGACATTACGGGACCAACGAAAACCACCGCCGCCAGAGGCTTTGGCATACCACGGCATGGAGGGTCTGAGCCATGAGGTCGACAACGATGCTCTATTTACTGACTTGCTGAATGAACTCGGCCATGATGTAAACAATCCTGCCTCTGGGCTTAATGAGGCGAACACCACAAACCACAGCACGAGTACAGGCAATTATCGCTCCCCTACGGTAGAGAGCATCATCGATTCCGATGAATCAGATGTTTCGTCGGATGAGTCTGAGATTTCGCTGGATGAGCCTGAACTTTCGCAACCTCCACGAAAGCAACCGCCAAAAAATCCGCGGGCGCAACCGGAGAAGCCACCACAGAAGCCTCCACAGAAGCCTCCACAGAAGCCTGCACAGAAGCCACCACAGACGCAACCGCAGAGGCAACCACAGAAGCCACCACAGACGCAACCGCAGAGGCAACCGCAGAGGCAACCACAGAGGCAACCGCAGAGGCAACCGCAGAAGCAACAACCTCGCCAGATGCCAATATCTGCAGGTTCACCAGCCCCGGATCGAGAGGACCGCATGGGAACGTTCACTTCCGTGAACTCTGCTGAGTGGATGATGGGCGCTCCGCACACTTCTTTTTATCCTCATCCGAGCCCTCCAGCCGTCCCGAGTAGGCATCCTGCTAGGAATAACTTTGGTCCGTACGACGGCTCCCGCGGAGTTGATCACCGCATACACCCGCCTCCACCTGGTAGCCCTCGTATATATGGCCCGGAAGATCACCGTCCCCCTGGTAGCCCTGACCCGCGGGGGATGAAGAGGATACAAACATCGTTCGACAGCTCCGTGCAGCGGCAGCAGGGAGAAAGAGATTTGATACAGAGAGAAAGACATCAGTGGCTAAGAGAGAAGTATCAACGAGAGAGAGAAAGGGAGATATTTGCATCTCACGTCGCCAAGCTTGAGTATCAGAAACACGAGTTGGCGAAGCAGAACCAAGAGATGACCAAGCAGAAAAGCGAGCTAGAGAAGAAGTGCACCAACATTGTTACCCGCTACACTGAGCAACGGCAGGCGATCACAGATCTCCAGATGCGTGAGCGGGAGCGAGAGCACTTCAGGTTGTTGTTCACGGATAAACCAAAGGGCGCCCTGACACCGCCGGATACTGCTTCGTTGCGGTCTTCTCCTGCTCCTGGGAGGCCAGAGCGAGTGATGGCCTGGGCTGAAGTCCAGGCGGATCCAACTTTACAAGAGCAGCATGAACGGAGCAGATTGATGGCAGAAAAGACCATTGATATTTTGAAAGAGCCGAGAGATCCTTTAAAACCTTGGAGCACGGAGTCTCCCCCGACTCATACTGCTAATCCAAAAGCAATTCATCTACCTTCTCCGACTGATGTCCTCAGCGAGGAAGCTCTTCAAGCTCGCACGTACTTATTCCGCCGGCCATCCGCGGCTTCTCCCGATGCACTACGTCCAAGCACTCCTTCGGACGCGATGCGCCTACCTTCAATAGCAACGTTTGGCTCGGAGAGACCGCCTCTGGATGATGTATACCACCCCCAACCTCAGCGAAAGAATCATGGAGAGCAAATGAATCACGCTCTTAGGACACAGGGCTCTTCCAGCGAAATACGTGGAGACAAGATCCGCCAGGACTCTTTGACTTCACTGCAACAGCATCAACAACGGCTTCGAAATCCTAAAGTAGTCCAGTTTCAGGAGCAGCACCAAGAAAACAGACCGAAGCGTTATCGGCGTGGAGCAAATTTAGCCGCACGGGCTGCCGACGGTAGCTCGAAGCCCTCTGGGCAGTCTTCCGCCAAAACACGACCATCCAACGCGCCCCCGAATCTTCCCAGATCAAATTCCTACACTGAACAGCGTCAAATTCCCACCCACGCCTTTTCAGGACATCAAAACTTCCAGGATGCCCCTACCATCGACATCCATCAGCTACCTACAGCCCGCCGCGAAGCATCCACTTATCAAGTCATGCACCCCCTCGCGGCCAACAACCCCGACATCCCCGCCCTTACCGACCCCTGGAACCATTCCGTGGACGGGCCCCAGCAGCAGCAGCACCAACACCACCACCACCAACAACAACAAACCTCACAACACCCACGCGGCAGCGACCAACTGCTCCGCCGCCAACACTCCGGCAACTACCACGAGCACCAAAACTTCCGCCCGCAACAGCAACCCCAACAAACCCTAATCCAAATCCAACAGCAGCGCGAGCAACAACTCCAACAGCAACGACAACAAAAACAACTCCTCCACCCCCTCCCCCACCGCCCCAAACGCCACCCCTCGCACACCAGCCTCGCCACCAACCTCTCCACCCGCACCCACGCCTCCCGCCTCCAATCCGAAGCCCTCCGCCTCCTCCGCCAGAACGAACGCGCCAACGAAGCGAGCATGCGCGCCGCGCGGGAGGCGCGCGAGGAGGAGGAGAGAAGGAAGGCGGCCAAGAATCAGGTTTTCAGGGCGCAGCCGGCGGAGGTGGTGGATTTGGTGGGGGAGGGGGAGAGGAGGGCGAGGGAGAAGGATTGGAGGGCGGGGGAGAGGAGGAGGGGGGAGTGGGAGGAGCGCGAGCGGAGGAGGGTTTTGGGGGAGGTGCTTGGGGGGCGGGGGTTTTAGTGGGTTGATTGTTTTTTTAGGGGGTGGGAGGGGTGGTCTGTAGGGGGTTTTTGCGGTGCTTTTTGGTTTTGTTTGTGCTTTTACGGTCTTTGATGTAGAGGAGTTTTGATTGATTCATTGGCGGAGGAGGGAGGGAGGGACTTGGATGAAATGAAAAGGTTCGGACTGATTAGAGTAGATAGACGGCTAGGCTTAGGTAGGTAGATACCCAAAAAGCTGCTGAAACTTTAGATAATGATAATATCAACTTTTGTCCCTTAAGCTTCTTTTCTCTGTTTGAAGTGCCTCTCGTTCGTTAAAGGTTAACTTGGTTTGTTATTGTAACGGCTTTCGAAAGTGCATCACCCCTCGCCTCTACCTACACGAAAACAAGTAGTAAAAGCAAACAGAAGAGAAAGGGACATGCTAGCTCAAGGCTAGCTCGCCGAGCCCGTCGAAGCCGCTGCCTCACTCCCCTCAACAAAATATTTGCCAAGTGCGGGAATTTGACCATCATGACTACCATCAATACTAACGCTGTTTCGGGATGAGAACTTCTAACATTCACAGCAAGCACCCGTAAACTCACGTCACTCGGTTTGTTAAGCGCATCACAGATTCCCCCACTGCTCGCATTTGGACAGGTTAATTGATGCTTTGATACAACCATCTATTCGTATCTACGTCACGCTATGCTATGCTATGCTATGCCGTATCTATCAGCCGTAACCATGCAAGATGACAGCCGCCAAAACAAAGAGCTAGAAGTCTTCCGCTATCAAGGCCAGAAAAATATATATACGAAAGCGCTTCAAAACGCGATGCCGCTCTCCCACCACCGCTTCCCGCTATACCACCGAACCCAATCCGACCCCTCCCTCGTCCTCCAGCAATTCCAATGGGAGTCCGCATCGCCGAACCCCAGCGCCCGAAGCGGACTGAACGGCACCGGCTCGAACAGCCAGATCCCGCCGCGCGCAAAATCGTCCGCAAGCAGCGGCGCCGTGTAGTAGAACCAGGCATGCACGTAGACGAAATTCGCCAGCTGCCGCGCCAGCTTCGGGGTCGTCCGCACAACGCCCAGCTTCCCCAGCAAGCCGACCAGCAGCATCTGCAGCACGATGCCGCCGGCCTGCAGCACGAAGAACAGGAACGGTCCGGCGAGTGGGTGCGTGTGTCCCGCCTGCGTGAAGCTGCCTGCCGCATGCAGGCACCCGCTCAGCGCGAACGCGACGACCAGCTGCAGCGCCCGCGCGCCCCGCGACCGCGGCTCCAGGCCCAGCCGCGCGACCAGCCATTTCGACGGCGCCTCGAATGCGAACCGGAACGTCTGGTGCCACCAGCGGCCCCACCACCCGGCTAGGCCCTTGTCGAGGACGTTGCGGAAGCTGCCGAACGTGTCCGGATACATCCATGGCTCGGCGCGGGCGCCGACGACGCGGCTGCCGAGCAGGCCGACGAAGAAGAGGGGCGCGAGGCTGAAGATGGCGGTCAGGGCGGTTTTGATGGCGTTGAGGGTGACGAGGAGGCGGTAGGTGCGGAGGAGGACGGGGGAGGCGCCAATGAAGGCGGGGAGGAAGGAGGGGGCTGGGGCGGTCACAACGCCCCAGAAGTAGGGGTCGTGGATGACGAGGACTTTGAGGAGGTCGAGGGTGAGGTAGCTGGTTATGAAGGTTGTCCAGCCTGCGCGCAGCGCTTCGGCGCGCGTGTGGTGGCGCCGCGTCCCGTCGGCGCCGATGCGCGTGTCGCTGGAGGAGAGGGGCGTGCCGGAGTTCTCGTGCAGTTGCTGCTGGACCCAGTGGGGTGGCGGTGCGAGCCCCGAGATGCGCCAGTTCCAGCCCATGCCGCGGAAGTTGCAGAAGACGTCTGACACCCAGTCCAGGCGCTCGATGAAGGGGGATAGGGGGTAGTGCTGCCAGACGAACGTGCCCTTGCGCTGGGCTGGCCCGGCGGTGGTTCCCAGCTTCTTGCGCTCACCGGCGAGGTCGACATCCTTGATGGTGGAGACGGGACGGGGTCCTGGTAATGATGGCTTCTCCTTGGGAGTTCCGTTCTGCTCAAGGCGACCACCCTCGGTGCGCTCGATCCTCCGGAAATCAGATTGGGCATCGTGCACGACCAGCAGGGTGAAAGTCCACAGGAGCGACCAGGCAGATATTAGCCCGACGCCGAAGGCCGGGGCGGAATTACGAGCGCGGCAGTAGAGAATAGTGCAGATGGAACAGTATGCGTTGAAGGCCCATACTGGAAATCTCAGACTCTTGAGAAAAGGAGAGTGACAGTGCGGAACAAGAAGATAGAGAAAACAGACCAGAGCGCCGACGCTGGCCCAAGGGTAGACGTAAGGAACAAACTCTCCTGAGCGGATGGCGGCGTCATATCGAGCGTAGACGTGGCTGAGGGCTTCGTTGTGGGTGGCGGGCGGGCGGGAGAACATGACTCTGGCCGCAGGACCACGGACGCTCAGGCGCTTGCGGGAGGACGAGAATCAGAGCAGAGCAGACATGGCGGCGACGGCGGGCGAGGCGGCGGAGAGTGATGAAGGTAGCACAGCGCGTTTCCGGCATGGGCTGCTCCTTGGCGCAGCGCGGACCCGGGCGGTGGATCCACGCCACGCGCATGACTAAGGCGTTTCGATACGCCGCAGACTAAACCCCGCCAAAGCGATTCTTTACACCGCACCCAGCCGCTGCGCGTCCAACACTCTCTGCGCCAGCCAGCCCGTCCCGTCCCCGACACGCACCCGAGCACCCAAGCAGGCCTGAGGAAGCCAATTCCTCGCCGCAGCCACGATGGTCAACATCACCGAGAAGATCAAGGAGTGCGCCGCCGCCGCCGCCGCCGCCTGTCTCGGGCGTAGAAAGTCCCGCACCCGCTGACGCTGCCTCCAGGATTGAGGCGGAGATGGCGAGGACGCAGAGTAAACTCACCGCAAACCCTCCCTCGACGTAGCGCTCGAGCTGACCTGTGCAAGAGAACAAGGCAACGGGTACGCCGCTGCACACCCATTCACGTGCTCCAGAATCTGACCGCCTCCAGAGTACCATCTCGGTCTGCTTAAAGGGTCTGTTGAACCCATCCCAGGTTGCTTTTCGCGGCAGACGTGACGCTGACGGCTCTGCAGAAAGCTCGCAAGGCTCCGTGCCCAGCTCCTCGAGCCTTCGGGAGGTGCTGGCTCGGGCGGTGGTGAAGGTTTCGATGTCAGCAAGAGCGGAGATGCCCGTATAGCCCTTGTCGGTTTCCCTTCGGTGGGAAAGTCGACCTTCCTGTCTAAGATCACCAAGACCAAGAGTGAGGTCGCCGCCTACGCCTTCACCACCCTGACCGCCATCCCTGGTGTGTTGGAGTACGGAGGCGCCGAGATCCAGATTCTTGATCTGCCTGGTATCATCGAGGGCGCCGCCGAGGGCAAGGGAAGAGGACGACAGGTCATTTCCGCCGCCAAGGTATTCTTCATTCCCTCGAGACTCTGGAGACGCACCACGCTTACTCGAGCAGACCAGCGATCTCGTCCTGATGGTGCTTGATGCCACTAAGCGGGCTGAGCAACGGGCACTGCTTGAGGCGGAATTGGAGGCAGTTGGCATCAGACTCAACAGAGAGCCACCGTACGTCGCACCATAGCATTCTGGCCACTCGTACGCTGACAGCTGCAGCAACATCTACCTGAAGCAGAAGAAGGCTGGAGGCATGAAGATCACCTTCCAGTCTCCTCCCAAAAAACTGGACGAGAAGATGGTCTTCAACATTCTGCGCGATTACAAGATGCTCAACTGCGAGGTCCTCGTCCGCGATGAGAACGGTAAAGGCTTGCCCACCTTGTTCGCTGCATGTACGGTTTGCTGATGAACATATAGCCACTGTAGATGACTTTATCGACGTGATCATGAAAGACCACAGGAAATACATCAGATGGTAGGAATCTTCGCTCTGCCTCAAACATACCTATCTCACAGTTTGCAGTTTGTACGTCTACAACAAAATCGACAGCGTCAGCCTTGACTTCCTCGACAAGCTGGCAAGAGAGCCTCACACGGTGGTGATGAGTTGCGAGCTCGACCTTGGCATCCAAGATGTCGTTGACCGATGCTGGAAGGAGCTTAGATTAATCCGCGTTTACACGAAACGGTGCGTTTAGCTCCCAAATGGTCGGAACGTTGGCTAACAGTCCCGCAGGAAAGGAGTGGAGCCCGACTTCGGCGAGGCCCTCATCGTCCGCTCCGGTGCCACGATCGAGGACGTCTGCGACCAGATTCACCGCACGATCAAGGAATCGTTCAAGTACGCCCTGGTGTGGGGAGCCAGCGCAAAGCACGTCCCGCAGCGGGTCGGACTGGGCCACACGGTAGAGGACGAGGACGTGGTGAGCATCGTTTCGGCGTTCAAGGCATAGATCATGTGCCAATAGAGAGCAAAATGGGGAGACTGCGTAGAAAGTGGCCATGTCTATGTGAAGCCTTCCGCGGAAGCCTTCGTCGCTGTCTTGAGTGACGATAATATGTGAGGCACGTGCAGCTGTGCTCCCCTGCGATCGATCGCCCGTGCCTGTGCACTTGTCTCAAGCGGACGGGCAGGCGGGCATCAGATGGCCCCGCGGGAGCACAAAGCAAGGGCGGCAGGCGGGTGCCTGGCAAAAGAGGCCGGATATAACGGGAGCTGCGAGCCTTCCCGATCGGGGCGGTGCGAGTCATGCGGCGACGATGACATGTGCCGCGCGCAGGCCAATCAGCTCCGATCGCCCGTCATCCCCGCCGACGAGCTCCAACCACAACCCGCCGTCCGCCAACGAGCCACGGACAATGCGCGAGCATTCACCGCGCGAGCTGCATCCCAGAGCCCCGCCGACCTAGCCCGACATCAACGCCATGGCTGAGTTCAGCACCACCAAGCTCAACGCCGAGCAGCACCTGCTCCTCGTAAGACCGCCGCACCACCCGCGTCCGCGCCCGCCGAGCTCCCCTACTGACACGCGTTGCTCCGCCCGCAGGACCAGCCGCTGCTGCGCATGCCCTACGAGCTCGCGCGCAAGAACTTCAAGACGGCCCAGCGCTACGTCGAGCGCGAGCAGACGTACATCCTCAAGGAGCTCAGGAACACCACGACGGGCCCCGCCGCAACCGCCTCGACGACCGGCGACGCCAGCGCCGCGCTGACCCAGCTCGACACCATGATCAACCGCATGCAGGGCCTGAAGCGCAAGCTCGAGACGCTGCACACCGAGGAGACGGCCATCCACAAGGCCACCAAGACGCGCATCCAGCACCTCGACGACCTGTACGGCATCCCGAGCCTGGCCGACGTCAAGTACGAGGAGTGGAGCAAGGTGCGCCTCGACCGCCTGCTGGTCGACTACCTGCTGCGCAGCGGCTACGGCGAGAGCGCCAAGGCCCTGGCCAAGGAGAAGGGCATCGAAGAGCTGGTCGACGTCGATGCCTTCGTGCAGTGCGAGCGCATCGCTGAGAGCTTGCGCAACCGCCGCTGCCAGGAGGCGCTGGCCTGGTGCGGCGACAACAAGCAGGGCTTGAAGAAGATGGAGGTGCGTGGTCACGCCACCGCCGGAGCGTCCATGTGCTGACTGAGCTGCAGAGTAACCTCGAGTTCGAGCTGCGTCTGCAGCAATACGTCGAGATGGTCCGCACTGGCAACACGCAGAAACTCACCGAGGCGACGCACCATGCACGCAAGTACCTCGCCTCGCACTCAGACACAACGTTCGCCATTCGTGCCGCCGGCCTTCTCGCATTCCCTCCGGACACCCCCGCCGAACCGTACAGGGTAAGCTTGCGCCGCCTCAATCTCCACTCCACAAAGAGCATAAAATGATTAATCAGGACCTCGACCAGACACTCTATGCCTCCGACCGTTGGCCCTTCCTTGCTGACCTCTTCATCCGCACCCACAACACCCTGTACTCGCTCCCGCCGCGGCCCCTGCTCCACATCGCTCTCTCGGCCGGCCTGTCTGCGTTGAAGACACCGTCATGCCACTCTCAGTACGCGTCGTCCTCTTCCAACGCCAACAGCACCTCCACTTCCGTCTGCCCTATCTGCTCCACAGAGCTTAATGAGCTGGCCCGCAACGTCCCTTACGCGCACCACACCAAGAGTTTCGTCGAGAATGACCCTGTCGTGCTGCCTACCGGCCGCATCTACGGTCGTGAGCGTCTGATGGAGATGAACGAGAAGCTTGGTACCCCTAAGGGCTTCGTCAAGGACCCGATGGCGCCGAACCTCATTTACGAGGAGAGTCAGTTGAAGAAGGTCTTCATTTCTTGATTCCTTTATTTCTTGTGGTGTGCCAGCGCTTCGAGGTGTGGGAAGTGTGAAAGGACCTTGAGCATGGAGCTGAGGATGCGGGCATCATTCATTTGGATCAGCGATCATAGCGATGGGCGTTATAATCGGAGTAGGCGTTTAGGGAGATGACTGGGTGCATGGAAACTTCAATAAAGGAACGGGGGCTCAAGGTTATGGTAGGGTTACAAACATCAGACGGAGGATGCATCAATGCAGGATCAATATTTTCACCTCAGAGCTTGATCCGATGCTATCGATTGGTCTGATATACTTACTGTGGTGAAAGGTTCTCAGGCTTTTGAAACCCTAACGCTCTCGTGTTGGTTTCTATCTCATGCGAAACCGTATTTGCCAGCTATTTGCTCTCCACCTCCTTGTGCTGGACTTTTTGTTCAACTCCTAACTCCGTGCGGACTGAACATGCTGCCACAGCCCTTCAGGTATTGATACGTGCCCTCAAAAACGCCGTGAAAACCTTTTTGAAACATCAATCCTTCCATCGCCCACGCTGACCTACCACCAATCGCCCCAATCTTCATCACTCATCATCCGAATCGCTCTCCTCCCCACCCTTCTTCCTCTTCTTCGCTCCCTCCTTCCCCTGCTTCTTCTGCACACCGCCCCTCTCCCCAGCAGCACCACCCTCACCCGCCTCAAAAACAAACGTCCTCGCAGCCCTCTCCTCCCCCCTCCACTTCCCCCCACACTCACCCTCCACATTCCCCAGCGTCCGCGCATGCCTATACCCGGGATACGCATCGGCGCGGAAGCGGAAGCTGCGCTGGACCTTGAGGCCGACGTGGCGGGCCAGGTCCCGGATGTTCCAGAGGGTGTAGGGCTCGCCTTCGAAGAGGGTGACGATGATGGTCGAGGTGGGGGAGATGGGGGAGTCGGGGGTGGGGGTGGGGGAGAGGAGGGGGAGGGCGGATTGGAAGAAGGAGACGAGGAGTTCTGTGGGAAAGGGGGGGCGCGGTTGTCGCCGCCCTGTCAGTATCGTATCGTTTCCAGGGTGTGTGTGTGTGTGTGTGTGTGTGTGTGTGTGTCTGGCTCTCTTTTTTTTTTTTTTCCTTGACCTGGGGAGGGAGTGAACGCACCTTGATTGTACCGCACCTGCCTATTCACATCCGTACTCTTCCCGCCCACATGCGGAAAATTGAAAATAACCCTGTCCCACCCCTTCCCCCCCCCTCCCCCCCCCCCCACCCCCCAACCCCCCCCCCCCCCCCCCCCCCCCCCCTCCCCCCCCCCCCCCCCCCCC